>JBAMAW010000849.1:0-125464 GCA_037043295.1 Amiota minor | reverse complement strand
ACTAGCAGCACGCCCCGGCTGCGCACGGGTGGCTTACCTATCTCCTATCTATATAAATATATACAGAACCGATTTTAATAATAATTTTTTTTTTAAAAAACAAATTAATGGTAATGAAGCAAGTTGCCTATTATCTGTCGCCTAGTTACACGATTGATGGCACAGCGTTGATTCACTTCAGCTTGAGAATTTCCAAGGAAATAAATAAAGAAATTTATATTCTCATCAATTGGCAATAATGCTCCAGCGGAATGGCGAATTTGTCATTGAATCTTCAATATAGAAATTCATTTATAGAGTTTTCATATTAGTGGTTATATGTTGGAACGAATGTGTATGATCTGTATTACAGAAGAAAAAAATACTTTAAAAGTTGGATTGAAACGCCGTTCCTCAATTATATTTGCACCAGATGATGTCATTTGAGACACACTGTTGTAAAGTTGAATGTTCTGCAAAAAATTATTTGACAGACATTCTTGTCTCGATCTATTTTGTCGCTTCTCGCATAATGTCAACGGAATGGATTGTTCCGGAGCCGTAAGTGATCTCACTTGAGAAATTCTCACTCTCTCTGCCTCCAAACGTTGGCTACGTTCTTCTTCCGACACATTGCTTCGAAGATTATAAAGTCGAGTTGCTTTCCACGTTCTCCGACCGATGTTTTGACTTGTCATTGCTGGCATTTTTTCTTATAATTTTATCTAGAGTTGTCACGAGATTATGAAGAAATTTTGTATCTATCGCTCTCCTGTATAACGTTATTTGTTTGTTAGTGCAATGGTTCGCAACCTTTCTTGGAACAGGAACCACTTTGATTTGACTATTACACTCACCCTCAATTAACAAAAAATAAACGAAAGCGACCCTCCCACTTCCCTTATCAAGAAACCAAAATTGAAACACAAACAAAGCAAGCGTACTCAGAGAAGAAAAATACAACAATAACAACAACCAAAGCATCAAAAACGAAAAAATGTACAAAACTTTTTATGCTTGGTCTGGCAGTGGTTTTCAAAACACTTAACACTTAAAAATATTATATTAAAAGTTAAAAACTGAAAAAAATAAGTATGCAACTCTTTTCATTAGCATTCATTTGTTATTTAAAAAAAAAATCGGCTTAGTATAGTGTGCGCTAGATAAAAAAATGTTAAGAATTTGGTAAAAAAGTGACTGTATCTCGACAATAGCGCTATCTACTGGGTCCAACTGAAGCATAAACTATCTTGGTACAATAAAAAAAAAAAAAAATTATTAAATTTCGTTCAGCCGTTTTCAATTGATGAGCGTTCGTACAGGTTTCGACATTCATTTTTATATATAAAGATATTTGAAGTAATATGTACGCACGTATGAACGTTTGTATATGTATAGTATGTATGTACAACTAATGTGTACAATAGCACATTGGCAATAATTAATAATAATAATAATATGAGAATCCTTCGTTTATAGGAACAACTTGGATACATTGTATTTAGTGGCGTTCGAAAAGTAAATGGCGCAAATGGCATTCGAATTATTGTGCAGTCTTCAAAACACCCATCCTTCGTTGAAGACCGCATTGAGAACTTCTTACAAACATATTTGGTATGTTAAATGACCATCTCCACTGCTTCCATTGATATTAATTATAAAATATAAATAAATATTTACAGAAATCGATTGAAGAAATGACAATAGAAGAGTTTGAACGCAATAAAGAGGCTTTGGCAGTGAAAAAATTGGAAAAACCAAAAACATTATTCCAACAATATCATAACTACTATACTGAGATACAAACGCAGACGTATCATTTTGAACGTGAGGAATGCGAAGTTGCTATTTTGCGCAAAATTACAAAAGAGGAATTTTTGGATTATTTTAAGGTAAATGAAAAATATACAAATTTGTCCTATGACAAGCACAAAATATCATATGTGTTTTTCATTTAGAAATTTATTTCGCGCGATGGAGAGGAGCGTCGTGTGCTATCAGTACACATTATATCGACACTGCCCGAGCAAGGAGCAAAAGAAGACTTTGAAGCTACAAACATGGATCGTCATAGCCAAATCACTGACATCGTTGCGTTCAAATCATGTAAGGAACTGTATCCGATCGCACTGCCATTCTTGGATATCAAAGCAAAAGGAGCACGCAGCAAATTGTAATTGTAACTGTATACAATACTAAAAAGTGTATTTTATGTAATTTTACTTATTTCCTTGTTGAATGAATAAGTTTGCTTGCAATTGATTCAGCTTTGCAAAATTAATTTTTGTGCTAATCATTCTAGTTTTTCTCTTAGTTTACTAATATATTTTGTATTGGTGATAGTTTCATAAATAGAAAATCAATTGCATTAACAATGAATCGTTTTTAATAAAATGGCTTGACAGAAGTGCGCTGTTTGGTATCGAGAATCCCATATCGAAGTTGGTAAACTCCTGAGAAACAAGATCCTGAGCATGCTGATTATTCTATATAGGAGAGATAGGAAAGTAATTATACAAATAACTATAACAAGTATAGTATAATAAAATCAGACCTGATCTACTATTGATATTTTGTGTTTAAAAAGGACATAATCTGTTTGTTTGATTTGTTTGAAGAGACTGCCCATATCTAGTGCAATATTATTTCGATTGCTGCTCTTTAGCTGAGCATAATTAAGTTGTAAATACAAGTAATCCCGATGCAAATGATTAAATGTTGCCTTGAGCTGCAATGTTTTACCTGAAAATAAAAAAAATGATATTAATGCATAAATCAAACACGAACAACCCAACAATCATTCAATGAATCACCTTTGATGCTAAATACAGGGCTTTCCAATATTTCCGTTTGTCCACTTTTAATATGTGATGTGAAGTTTTCAAGTTTCCAATAATAGGAGAAAAGTTTAAAATTCTTATCAGTTAGCATTGTGTTGTTGAATTGTAGTACATCACGCTCAACTTGTTTCTCATTTTCCATATTCTTCAAAACGGGCGTTTTCTTCAGTTCCTTGAGTTTATCAGATTTGACAGTGTGCTGTAACTTTAAGACAGATGTCGGTGGTGGTGTTGTTGTTGTTGGTGGCGGAAACGTGTTTATTGACTCCAAAGGAGGTACAAGCGGCACAAAAATATCGGGTAAGTTTTGCAATATTTTATTGTTATCAAACATTTTAAACATATGGGTAAGTTGGTGTAAAAATAATTTGATCTCATTCAGTTCTGTATAAAGTTTCTTCTCTAAATTTCGGAATGCTAAATTCATTTCATCTAAAATGTAAACAAATACATAAATATCTTGATGTGAAAAAATGTACTGTTGAATAACTATTTGACTTCGTAGTTACCTGTGGCGCAAACTCCTTTAAGCGTTTTTGTGGTGACCGCCTCTGCCGATGCTTTTACTTCTCCTGCCATAACTGTACAGACTGCTTTTTGTACTTCGTTTGGTTCAGTCCCTTCTTCTGGATAACTTGTGATTTTATATTGAGTTTCATTCAATTCTGTATATAGAATGGAATACATTGAAATAGTTAAACAATTGCGGTTTATTTGTCCTTTTTGAGTCTGATTCTGTCTGGTGACATATAAACCAAAGAGTCTAAACTTTACTCTACTGTAATGAAGTGTAGTTGTAAAAGTTGTTGATAATTATCTAATTGGGTTGATGCGATTATACATATTAGGTACATGTGTTACATGTTGTTTTTATATTCCCATAACATCGACTAGAAGAATTGCTTGATGACTCATTTTTATGCTCTGTATCTACGTAAGTATACATATGTTTGAACGTATTTACAATATATATAATATACTCACACAAAAAAAAAAATATGTTATTATGTCTTACTTCAAAAACTAAATATAAAATGACCACTTATATGAAAAAAATAATAAGTTATTGTACTTTAAAAGACAAACTCTAACTATAATGGAAAAACAAAAAAAAAAAAAAAAAAAATCTGAAAATAACAAGTTTACTACCCAGTTTTTGAAAGCTAACTGGAGCTCTAAAGTTATTTAGCGTCCATTATTCTAGTACCTATGATAATGCTTAGTGCAAACCATAGTAGTAATTTTAAAAGAAAATAGTTTTGTAGAGAGGAAAAACTAAATTTTGTACTCTGCAAATGGTTTAAAAAAGCCAAGAGTGTAACTGAACTGAAACCTATGGCTAATATCAGTTAGAAAACTTTCACAGCTACAATAAAAAAAAAAGTAAAACGAAGTTTAACTTCGCCTATGCCGAACCTGATATACTCTTCACGCACCCCCGAGAAAACGTTTTTGCCTACGCTCTGTGATAGAGCATTCAGACATATTTAATTATTGATTTGACTTATGTCAGTACACATAGAGCATTTTATCACTGAGACCGAAATATTTGTTTGGGAGGTTTACAATCCAGTAATCCAGGGTCTTGAAGTCGACACGGTTGTTGAATATGGGTCAGACATTTATACTGTTCAAGTATGGGAGTTACACGATCCAATACTCCTAGGGTCTTGCGCATTTCATGGGTATTGATAAGTAACTTTTAGTATCTAAATGTTAGTTCGATAGGACAAAACCAAAAAAGTTTTTCTGTTAAACCTGAATTTAAATGGGTGGTTTGTATGGGAGGTACCCCGTAGTGGTTCGGTTTGACCGGTTCCGACAAATCGGCTGAATTCGACAAAAGTACATCGTCTACGAAAAAGAAGTTCCGTGCAAAATTTCACTTTTTTGACCCTCAACCCAAAAAATATTTGTTTGATTCGACCATCCCAATTCACGTAACAATTAATGATCTTGTGACTGCACCAATGGAAAATCATGCAATATGGTAATATTTAAGCTTCTAAATGATGGGGGTACAGTCTTCCCCATAGTCAAGTTTGCCCTATTAAAGGTAACTAGTACAATGAATTAGTTCGAAATAGAAAATGAAAATTTGATTTACAGTTAAACAAGCATGATACTGAAAAAATCAGTTAAATTAGTCAAACTGTACGTTTTTTAATTTTAAAGGGGTGATTTTATTAGTAGTTTTAAAGAAGTTACCATTATTTTGATCAAGCTGGATCCGATCAGAGATGCTTTGAGGATCGTGTGCGAAGCTCCAATTCATTTTTCCACATGTCATGATGATAATCCAAAATAAAATGCGAATATAAGACAAGCCGAGTAAAAAGATATATCTACACATTGTTTTATTAAGTTATAATATTTATGTATATATACATATATTTAACAAACAAAAACTTTTTGATTTTTCAAACCTTATTTGTTTGCAAAAAATCTTAAAGCCAAAAAGAAAAAATATGTTCCATACTCTTTGCTTTCGTTTGGCTAACTAAAAGTTATGTGTTGAGGGAACAAGCTACACGGCAGCCTTGTTGTGTTGCTTGCAACACGTAATAACTATAAATTTCTTAACATCTCTTCCTTCACCTATCAATTACAATATCTTGTAGGCTGCCTACACAAACAAACCTGTATTTTAATTATAGAAAAGACCTTAAAATAAAATCAAAAATCTTTCGAGTCAAATTGATGCAGCGAAGTATAAATGAACGAAACGCATTTAGTTCTGTTCGCAGATTCGGTTTAAGGGTACAAAGAGTATTTTTACTTCATAAACAAATCTGTTTAGACTAACAAAAATTTATATCTTAACTAGATGTCCCGGCGCGTTTTGCTACTGCCCGTTGTTCGAGTGTTTCTGCAACTCTTGATGTTGTTGCGCTGTTTCGATCTTGTTCAAGTATTGTATATATTCTCGTTGTTCGGGTGTTTCTGCAGCTCTATTTTCATTTGTTTATCTTGCTTTGGATGTGTCTCTTCAAATTGATGCTTTTTTTGGTGGATTTTGTTTTTATTTGAACTCAAATGATGCTCAAAAAATTTTTCATTTTAAAAACGAACAATCAAAAAGATATACAAGTATTTGACAAAGGCAACTAATTGATTTTGTAATATGTATAAGTTTTTTATGCAATATTTGATGCATCAATTCCGACTTTTTCGGTGGTCCGATCCACACAGAACTTCACAGCAACACTCTCCGGACTTGCATTTCCCTGAAAACTTCGGTCCAGCGATTACGAAGTCCATACACCGCATCCATACATCCAATTTTATTACATATACAAATATATACGTTTTTACACATAATAAATATGTTCACACTTTGGGTCTGGTCTGCCTCACGAAGACTGTATAAAGGTGAAACGGAAACAATTTTAATGATATCTTAGGGAAAGCCACTTTTTGGATATTGAAATTTATCTATCTCTCAAGAAGCTGCAATATTTAAGTACCCTATATTAAAAACTATATTGTACATTAGATCTTTTTGGACCTGATATACTAGGACTTATCTGAGTAAGTAAGAAAACAATTCCATATTTATTTATTTAATTGCTTAAGACAAAGTACTGTCAACTTAAAAGTAAATGAAATAAAACTAAAAGTAGGAAATTATATATAAACATTTAGAGTAAAGCTTAATTTAATTAATTAATTATTACAAATTATTGTTATTATTATTATTATTAAAAAAATAACGAAAATGAAAATAATAATTATGTGTAATTAAAAAAAAAACCTTAAAAATTAAATTATGTAATTAACAAAGGGAAAAAAGAAAATTATTAAAGGACAAGTAAAATAAAAATTGAAAATAATCACAAAGCTATCATATCATATCAAAACATCTCTGACCCGATGGGGAAATTTTTTAAAGCTATGCCCCTACTCACAGCTTACTGTGGTCAGAACCATTAATCGAACCGGTGAAGAAACTGTCAGGATAGGTGAACCAACATGAGTCGTCTAAATCATCTAGCCTGAAATGTGTGTTCCGAAACCCGAAGACAACGAAGGATGATGAAATTAAGCGCTGTGGGTGAAATCTCAGACAAGAGGACGTGATAAAATTTATTATATGAAGTACATGAAACTTAGAAAGGATCATGTAGGGCATAATTGGTGCATCTATTTCGGGCTAAAGGGACAAAGTTTCTAGTAGAACGACTGGGTATGAAAAAAATTAAGATTTAAGAGAACAGGAGAACCAAAGGCGCCAACTATAAGTTTATGAGGAAAACTAATCTCTAGAGCTATCCTATGATGCGCCAAAGATGAAAGACTGATGAGAAGGAGCCTATCAGAGTAAGGTAGCTAGCGAGAATTTGGATTCCAGTTTAGACTACGAAGAGCAAACAAAAGGAATTGCTTTTGAACAGGCTCAATTCTATCTTGATTCTTTTTATATTGCGGTGACCAAATGCAAGAGCAATACTCAAGGATTGGACGCACGAGCGACATATAAAGAATCTTTGTGGTATAAGGATTATGGAATTCTTTAGACCAACGTTTAATGAAACTAAAAACACCCATCGCCTTATTAACGACGGTGGCGATGTGTTGGTCACAACAAAGCTTGGGATCAAAAAGAACACCAAGGTCATTAAAATAGGAGACACATTCAAGTTGGATGTTATCATTTGTAAACAAATACGGTTTACTCCGATGATAAGTCATAAACTAACACTTCGAGCTATTAATTTTAAATAATTAGTTAAGCAATAAGAATACAATGAGTTAAGATTCTTGCAGTCTAAAAGGAGAAGCAGCATCATTAAAGGAAGGGAAAAGTTTTGCATCATCAACGTACATGACCACACGAGAATATGAAATAGAGACAGGAACATTGATAAATAAGTTGAAAAGAAGTGGTCCTAGATGACTACCTTGAGGAACTCCGGAAGTAACGTGGACAGTTTCCGATAAAGAATACCTAAACGTTACTTTTTGGGAACGATTAATCAAGTAGGAATTGATGCAACTATGAAAATGTAGTGGAATTCACATAATCTTCAGTTTATACAAAAGAAGATCATGGTTTACTGATTCAAAGGCTTTAGAAAAATCAGTGTAAATAACATCAGTTTGAAACCTACTTGTGAAACCCCGATTAACTAGTGAAGTAAATTCAAGGATATTAGTGGTTGCGGGCATATATATATATATACGTATGTTCAGTAAAAAGCATACATATCATTACATAAAAGTAAGTGCAAAAAGTATGGTAGTCAATCTGAAAGTTTTGACCTAATTCTTCTTTCAAGATGAGGGCGCCAAACCAATAATACCAGTATTTTTGTGTTCTGAATTCCAAACTGAGAATATTACGCTATGCAGATAATCGTATATATTTAACACTTAAAAGAAAACGAGCAAGACACTACAAATTATATATGTAAACGGTCTGCACCACGAGGCGATTTGAAGCCACATCTAAAACACAGACTCTCATATTTTGCATCCAAAAGAAAAACAAATATATAATAATAAATTTTTCTCAAGTTTTCCTAAAATCATTTCTCAGAATTGTTAAGTTACGTAATGCTTCGGAATGCAGTTCATTCGATGCTTATCAAACCAACTTTCTTTCAATCAAATTTATATCAGCACAACATCCAAGAAAAAATTATTAAACTTGTTTAACATTTGTATTGTATGGTATACTCGTAAATGGTTCTATATTTAATAATTTAGAGTTCATATTGCAATGAACAGTATTTTTGTTATTTTATTTAAAATTTTTTTTTTACATTCTATTAACCCACCGAGAAGAAGGACAAACGAAATCCCATTTCCACCATATTTTGAGGCACTTCTGGACGATAACAAACATAAACTTCTTTTCTTGGTGATTGAAAAAGGCGTCCTACCACAACAAATCGTCCTTCTACATCTTCTTTGATGACATTTCGTTGATTTATTGTGTCTCTTACTTCAATGGTGATGCCATGTTCCTTTACAGCCAAAACTGCTTTTCTGGCACTGATGCTTGATTTGCTTGTCTCGGTTGAATTGCGACGTAAGTTTTTTGTGGACTGCAAGACCTCATGTATAACATGGCATGCCTTTCGCATTTCGTGCAAAAATGGAAAAGAATCAGAGTTTACATTAAGCGGACAGAAGAGCGACCCATTGGATGTGTCTACATAGATATAGTAAAAGACGGAATTCTTCCAACCCGCAGAAATCTTAACAGGCACTACATTTTTTATTTCTTTCCAAAGTGATTCAGTCATTTGATTCTGACCTTCAGCATTAGCTCTATTATGCAATGGGTGTTGGTCTGTAAAATTTTCCCAATCGGACGCGCTATCCGAATCTTCACCAACGTTCAACATACTTAAGCGTTTACGACCAGAATCATCTTCGCTTACTGTCAAACTATGTATCGAAGAGCCACCTAATGAAGATCCTATATGTGTGTCCTCGTCATAGCCACGGTGAGCAGCTGCGGCGGTAAGTCCACCGCTGGTACTTGTTCCACCAGAGCTTGATACCGTCAACTTTTGTTTTAAAAAACTTTCCAATGTTCTTGATTCTTTTTCGGAGTGTCCTTCATCAGTAATTTTTAGTTTGTCAATAATTTCTGGGCGCTTATTAGAAATAGACCAAAACATAGCCAATGATTCAATACCACACTGGATTAAATGATCGACTGTTTCCTGAATCTCTTCTATATAGAATAAAGAAGGAGGAATTGCTTGATTAGGTGTGAAGTCAGGTGCATCGAATAATTTGAGTATTACTGCCAGGATCATGATTTCGAGTGCAGATAGTAAGGAAGTAACGACCGGTGGCATTGGCTATATAAATTTCTTCCCACACATAAAGTTCTTTTACACTATGTATAGCTATGAAATCGAAAATACCGCGACAACGCAAAAAACCCTCTACATATGACTGGATCTGCACAGGCAGTTGTGAGGCCAACATACAGTAGTCGTAGTACAAAATGCTTCCAAAAATAAAAAACTCCCGGTGCGTTGTCAAAGGCTCATCGTTCCAATTGCGATAGTCCATAGCTTCCATCTCACTTAGCGCATTGAAGATGCGCAGCTGAGCCTCTTTCGGCAAAGGCATATTACGTGATTCTTTCAAAAGATCTTCAAACTGACATTCTTTACTCTTTAAACTTGCTAAACACCGCACTCGTTGAATCTCACAAAAATGTCTCAAAAACTTTCGTAAGCTATTAGACGATTCATTCTCGTTGGCGAAGTTATCTAAATTTAAATTAGGAAAAGCAAAGCACATATAACTTATTAATTCATCAGACCGCAATCTGCACTCAGAGAACGAGTGCTGTCCAGCAGCGTATGAAAATATAACAAGAAATCCATTTAACGCCCGATAATTTACAAAGTAAGTAAATTGATCTACCAACAATTTCGAGGATAGTGGTTTTGTATGGAGTTCCTCGCTTAATACAGCATTCAATGTCAAAAAACTGCCACGAGCTTTGTACAGGAAATTCGATAGAGGACACTCAGGATAATAGTAAAGCGAATCCTTGTATGCATCATGCTGATAGCATTCAGGTGCCAATATGAGCAAAGCAAATGGTATAATGCTATGTGTTCGCTGTATCGAAGCCGCCGAGTGTGGTGGTGTGGTTAGAAGAGGTGATGTTGGAGTAGTTCGCAACATAGCGTGTTCAAAAGACTCTGCAAACATTGACAAGTTTTCAATTTTATGTACTTGTTTTGATCTTTCTGGGCTCGCGCCGAGAAGGTCAGCTTCTTCCAGTCTCTCTCGATTATCATCACTTTCTGTACCTTGGAATATAAGACATACTTTGGTAGGTTCTACGAACTGTAACAGCAAATCGTCAATATTACTAGTACGAATATCAATATTGTCAAGCGATTTTAACCAATCACCACGTTGAATAACCACTTGTGGATTACTCTGACCATCGCCATTTTGAATGGCGGGCATATCATGCACGAAGCCATCCACCATTAGGCATTCTGGTTTGTCAATGAACGGCAAAACTCGAAAGCCTAGAATAGATTCAACAGCAGTGGACCGACGTCCGAAACGGAATCGATCTGCGGCTGTAATTATCAACTCTAAACGCTTGCAATTATCTTCGTGAGACGATTTGATGTGTGAAAACTTATAATAATCATCTTTGCATTGTGACTTTTGTTGTTGTTTCGGATGTTGGTAATGATTTTTAGAGCTACTCAAAAGTTGTTTTGCCGTTTGATTTTTTTGTTGTTGATGTCTTCGTGATGGCTTCTTTTCCACGCATAGTGAAGAGTTTCTAGTGAACTCAATTCGCTGCTCTGTCTTTATTTGATTGTTTAATGACCTCTTAATTTGTGGCAAATACTCAGCGTAAAAGAGACTGCCATCGTCCATAACATACTCTTCCCAGTTGGTGAAATCGCTGCCATCGCTGTATGAATTTGTGAATGAAGAGTTTGATGAGTAGCTGTCGGAGCCCGCATCTTCCAGATCAAGACCATTATGTTCGAGAAGCAAAGGCTTTGATTTCTGCATAATTTCATAAGCATTCAAGCAGTCCCCCGCTGAGTTATAACAATAAATAAATTAACTTTAAACTAGCTGCGCTCTTTACACCACGCCGTTTTCCGTTTTGCTACTAAACGAAGACTAAAACAAGAACCCAGTAAACTGGTTTCTCTGACATATAAGCCATCATTTCTGTGTTACCAATATGTTCTTACAAACATCGTTCAGGTTGGCAACACCGCAAAGCAATGTGGTCCTGATGTTCAGTTGGAAAAATTGGTCATACTCATGGTCATGTGAATGATCAAAGTGATATTATCTTAAAACGAAAAAGATATCTTCACTTTCCAATAGTTTTACTAAAATTGATATAACATAAAATTATTTGAGAGTATGTATATACATATATTTGTGCTAGTGAATTTGAAAACATAATCTTGAAGTATTCATTGGAGTTATGAGATCATTTCATAAATTGTATGAAAAGAAATGTATTAGATGGTTTAAATGTACATTATAGTGCAACAAAAAGATACAAAAGAGATGAAATGTTATATGTAGAATCCGTTGTTTCGGAGCGGACAAATTAAGATTTAATTAACCTATTTTTGCTAATAACGCCACACAGAATGTGTTAAGCCTGGTAAGATTAAGATTAACCTTCTAAAACCCATCTATTTATTTTATATAAAATTCGACTTTACCTACGTATCTACAAGTATGTGACTTATTCTAAACTGGCTGGACCAGTTTTGTTGAAATTTTGTGTGTGTTTCAGTGGGTCCCTGGATGACTTGGATACTCAATTAAATAGATGGCGCTGTTATCGAGATAAAGACATTTTTATTTGGCACAAAATATACTGAACCGATTTTAATAATTTTTACATTTTTTTAAACAAATGAATGCTTTTGAATAAATATTTATTGTCCTTGTGCCATCGGACACTTATTTTCGAACAGCGCACCTTGACAAGTTTTCGGATTTGAAGTCCGAAATATCCGATGTCATTGATAAATATTCATCACGTGTATTCAGTGTCCTGAAAAATAAACACTGAAGAGTAAAGACATTTCTTATGTGCTAACCCAATAGAATATAATTGCTTTCTGCGTTCAACAAAACACTATCTTAGATTTCAAGATAATCGAAAAGATTGGTTGTCACATATAATTTATGATAATATTTTTATCATTCCCTGATAGCCATCGAATCGACAGTAGTAAATCATTTTGATTTTAAATGTTACAATCCATTCCTGCAATTAAATGCCTTTGGAATAATAGACGAAGGATTGTGAACGGGCGCCAAAGCGCACAATATCAATTCAGCGTGTGTATAAAACAAAAATGAAAAGCATATTACCGAATATACAATATTTATTGATAACGTTTGTAAATTCGATTTCATTACCATTATTTGCAAAAATGTTCAAATTGATAGCAATTGATAAGCCGCTATAAAGGTATAATCGCATCGGAACGAATCAATTGTTTTGACCACTACTAGTCCAATAGTTGTTTGCTATCAGTATTTCTGCAAACTGCTCATTCGGCAGACGTTGGTAAACTAAATCAGAAGTATTAGGATATGAAATCTGTTCGAAATGTTTTAAATCGGCAATTTTGAGTTTATTGTTATTTTTATTATAATAAAAAAAAATAAACAATTTTAATGTGAAACAAAAAATTTATAAAAAGAATTTGTATAAAAATATATAAATAAAATGTGTTTTTTAATAAAAATAATAATTTGGATTTGGTTGTGGCGTATGGCGAGTAGCGACGGATTAAGAATGGAATTGTTAACAGATAATAACGATAAGACTAAAGCTGAATGTAATGAAACGGCAACTTTAATCAATCAATTTAGCAGCGTTAGTGGTTGCGATTATATCACAAACAACAAAATATCTAAAGATATGAGCGCTGATATCTTCAATTCAAATAATAAAAGCAATAAAAAGACTGTGTCCAAGAGTATCGGACGAAAACCTTATCCCGTTGAAAACGACGAAGAAGAGTTTAGTAAAGATATCGAAAATATTATTTTCACAAAAGATCTTCAAAAATCGGTCATCACTTTTGAAGGAACCGATGACAATAACTTTTGTTTAATGGACAATTTGAAGGACAATCTTATGTGGTGGACATTTCCAAATGGCACACTTAAAATAGTCCCTAAGAAATATGGTAAGAAGTTAAACTTATAAGATTATATTTGATATTGGATACTTTATCAAATTAAAATCCTTACATATTTACAGCTAAAACCAGCTATATGGACTTATCACATAAAAACATGTCGAATGATTTGGACTTGCTTATTAACATTAACATGGGAAGTCAATATATCGTCCAAAATGTGAAAGTGTTTTCAGCCGCCCACAATGCACTCCCTTCAGCGCCCTTTCGAAGTCTATCACTTATAAAAAGATCCCTTAAATTTCTGACGCTGCGTGGAAATCAGTTTAAAACATTTTCTACAAACAAAAATGGTACGTACAAACAACCTTAACAGTATGAAGGTAGAGAGAATAAAATGACTACAATACTCAATCTCCAACCTTTTTATAGATATAAGATTTGATTGATCCTATATTAACAATTTGTTCAGACTTTTTATATTACTACATAGTTTTTGGTCGTTGGGGGTGTAGATCCACCACTCATATGTTACATGTTGTTAAGTAATTTTGTGTACTTACAAATATTGTATATACGACGAACCCATTCCTTATGCTTGTGTTCGCTGTTAACCCGTGTATTCTTAAAACACTCAGTCGGCTCGTAATGTACTTATATCAATTTTTGTCCATTATTATTGTTTAATAATGTGGCATAGTGATCCGAGGAGATATGGAAACTGTTGTAGAAAACAATCTTTAAATTATTCACAGATTTTAATTTATAAGTATTATCTACTATGAATCTGTCCTTTGAAAATACCAAAAGTACCAATATTTTTTGTTCAGTTTTATGTTAATAAAGTTAAATTCAATGTCATTAGAATATCCGAGAGATGGTGCTTGAAGCATCCATATTTTTTTTTTTTTGTTGGAGTTAGTTATGGACATTGAACAGTTGTTGAAATCTCAACAATATTGATCTCATGGTTTCAATGTTATTGTCAATTGAAGCAGTTGGGTAGTCCAATGTGGCTTAGGGAAGCAAGTAGTTTTGACAGCCCTGGCTTAAATTAAAGTTGACTTGAATGAAGTTCAAGGCATATATGCTCTTGCGTTGCAACTATTGGGTGGTTCAAGTCAGCAAATTTGTATGTAGTCTCGCATTATCTTGGTCTTAAGTCGAAAAAACAAAATTACTTTCAGAACAACCCAATATTTACAATTGGGTAAATAAGTTTAAACGTGGCCATACATCCTCAAAAGATGAAGATGTAGTTTTAAAAGATAAAAATTAGGATCATCTATTATGAACCTGTCATTAGAAAATAGCAAAAGTAATTTTAATTTAGGTCAGTTTTCGGTTAATAAAGTTAAATTTCAAAGTAATGCAACTAAATAAAACTACTTATTGACAAAGTTCTAATGGTTAAATATGTGCTCCTCGTAAGTCATTCTAGGGCACAATGAGCAAGAAGATTCCTTCTCGCCGACATCAACACTTCGGCTTCCATACGGCGAAGCACGATTCACTTTTACGTAGAAGATACCTTGTTCAGTAACATTAACAAGATAACCCATAAAAGCATGGGTATCGGCAGTACAGTTTTGATGTTCGAGCGACTGCCATGAATCACATTTGAACGCTTTAAAATTATTTTCTTGTTGAGGATAGACACTCTCAGCAAAGTATTCAACGGCACGTGAATGTGAACATCCAATGGTCAGGCAACCCGGTTGGAGTGGGTTCGCACCTCCAGGATAAAAGTCTAAATCTCCAAGCGGTTCCTCCTTTGCCAAAACACCGATATTAGTGTGTATAATATCAACAAAGTCTGCATCACCTCGGAAAAGTCCACTGAGTGATTTTTTTTGACGAAAACAAGGTTTAGCTGGGTCGAGGCCAGTAATACGTGGTATTTGGCGTCCAGTTAGATTTCTGAATACACGACCTGCCGTACCCATAATATGTGCGCCAAGAGAGTGACCTGAGATGATCGTTTAATTTATTTAGTTTATAAAGAAATAGTTAAATAGGAAAACATAATGTATACCAATGAGATGTATGTTATCTAAAGGAGTAAACTTCGTTAACCGGGTCAGACCCAATGCAATTTTTTCCCCAATTTGATCTGTATTAAGTGCAGACCACTTATAGAGCGTATCGACATAATCAGCTACATCAACTATCTGCGTTTGATAGTAAACAATGAAAAGACAAAATAATTTGGAGAATAATCATGGTCTTACCACAAAGTTGACATCGTGGCGACACATAAAAGCACGCCACATTGTTGCTACCGTACTTGACCTGTTTATTGTATTGGTCCAGCCGGTTGCCAAGATAACAACCTTATAATTATTATTGAAGCTTGAATGCACCCAAAGCTTTTCAACTTCCATCAAAGGTACGCTGTAGTTCCGGCATGGTGTCATGTATTGAAAATATATTCTCGAAATATTTGGTGTCACTTGCTCTGGCACACGGGTAAAATACAGCACTGAGGAGCCTTTGAGAACAAAAATTTTAAGCTTTCAAATATTAAAATAGAAAAATGTCTTTCATACATAACATATCGAGAGCAGTTGCCGCCATTTGTAGAGCCTTCCCGGCTATAACATTCTTCTTTTTAACAAGAAAGTCCAAAAAACACCCTTTGACATTTGACCAGTTTTTTATCTCACTCGCGATTTCTACTGACCTATTAATAAAATTTGTTGCAATTCCATATTTGAAATATACATTAAATACAAAGGCCAATAAAAGTAGTTTTATCATATTTTATAGCAAATTCACTGCCTAACCAGATGCTTCACAATGCTTAACTGTGACTATTTAACTGGGTTAAATCCACTTATAAAAAAAAAAAAAATATTTTCTTATACGAATTCCCAGCATTTTAGGGACCTTGAATGTTTATCACTTGTTTACTTATCATTCTTTTGTTTGGATAACTATGAATTTTTATATAAACAATTGCGATCATTTTTTGCTTATACTATATATTTACATATATATAAATACCCACATGTGTATTCTTTGGAATAGTAACATTTTTATTAAACTTACTAATTATTGTCTTGAAGAAACAATTTTGTTTAAAAAAAAGAGCTTTTAAGTGCATCCTCTGTGATCAATATATTATATTACCTTTGACTTTGATACAATATTCTACAAAATTTGTAAGCATTTTTATTGTAGACTATTCCATGTTCCAATTTACTTGTAGATGCATATGTATAACTAAATAAGAAATGGAAAGTAAATATTAAGGGTTTTTAGATGTCTGAAGAAACCTTTATACAATAATAACAATATAAAATACAATACTAAATCTGATACCAAATGTTACAATAGTTATATAGTTGTAAATAATAATCTGTGTTCCCCACAAAACTGTAGCGGCCACCTCTCGATTTGATTGAGCCCAATGGACCTGTCGGTATGCAGAAATTCAAATGCTTTAGATAAAACATCTCTAAAAATCGCTCTGTAATTGTTAAGCCTATAACCTTTTGTACCTATTCCCACTTTATTTGACATTTTTTCATGTCAAAAACATTATACATGATTTTTGGAGAAGTAACTTAATTGGACGACCCGACCTCGTTTTACTTCGTTCAACCAATTAGTTAGAGTAGAGGTTTGGATTTAATCATATATGTAAAGGTATTGACTGAAAAGGACACGAAATGGGCAAACGACTTTTGTTGGATTTTTGAAGCATTTATTGACTCACACTCGTATACATATGTAAGTAATTTAATTGGCCTCCGTTTTTTTCTTTTTACGTCATATGAGTAAAAATTGTACCGTGATACATAGGTATGTGTGACAACAATTGGTTTAGAAAACGTTTTTGCCTACGCTTCTGTGATAGAGCATTCAGAAATATTTGATTATTGATTGATGATTTGACTTATACTTAGGGTACAGTCAGTAAACTTGCAACACTGAGACCGAAATATTTGTATGGGAGCTTTACGTTCCAGTAATCCTAAGTTCTTGAACTTTACACAGAATATGGGACCAAACACTTGTACTGTTCAAATCAAAGCCTAAACCCGCATAACCTCATCCATATTTGTTCATAAAAAAAGCTCTAATAGATGCTATCGAAAGAATAGTCGGTAACATTTACTTTCATATTGTCCCCATTACTAAGGTCAAAATTTTTTTACTGAAGCAAACTACAGTTCTGTAACCAATTACCTTAGGGAGCTAAGCGAAACTATTATACCTATCAGCTCAAAAGCAGTAAAGGGCTGGTAGTTGTAATTAAGGGCATTGAACCCTCTGTTGATTGTAGAGATATTAAGAGTGCCCTGGAAGAAAATGATTTGAGGTCAAAGTAGTGATCAAAGAAAATTCCACAGCCATTGTACAAAATTGAATTGGCCCCAAAGTTGCTGCATCCATATACAACCTTAAATATTTACTTCATCGTAAAGTAACTGTGGAGGGGCCTCACTTAACGTGTGAATCCTGTGCAATGCACAAATTGACAGGAATTTGGCCACACAAAACCTTAGACTTGCATGAAACTGCAACCTGTCGCGATAATCCCGATCTTAAAAAAAAAAATTCTTCCCGTTTTACAACAAACTGCGAAAATGATTGTGAAACCTAAGGCCCAAATGTCTCAACATAATGAACCAATTTCACAAACTACCCTAACTCAAAATGCGCGCAATGAGCCTGTGTTGCAACCACAAAGTTCTAGTGAAACTATGCTGGTGAATTTATTACAGACCATGAATCAAACAACCTTAATAATGCAAAACTCTTTTCAAGAGATGATGAAAATCCAAATGAAAATTTTGGATAAGTTAAATTCCCCATAATGGCTTATATAAAAATAACTCACCGGAACGCAAATGGTGTTTTATCTGGAGCACAATAATGTAGATGCGATGTTAGTCTGTGAGACTCATTTGACTAGTAAAAACAACTTCTTCATACCAGACTACTTAGTTTATATAACTAATCATTCGGATGGCAAGGCTCATGGTGGTACATGCATGATAATAAGAAAGCGCATAAAACACCAAACTCTTGAGCCATACTCATCTAATTATCAACAAGTAACTTCGGTTCGGATGCAAGTGCGTCATGGTAATATGACGTTATCCACGACTTTCAATATCTGCACATGTGTTTTAAAAATTTCTTTGATAGCCTTGGAAATCGAGTTTTGGGGGCCGGTGACTACAATGCTAAACACACCTATTAGGGTTCTCGTTTAGTAAATCCAAAAGATTGACAACTCTACAACACTCTTGTACATTGTAAAAATAAGCTAGACTTCGTTTCTCCGGGTAGGCCTTCATACTGGCCGGCGGTTCTAAGAAAAACTCCCGATATCATCGACTTTGGTACCACCAAAAATATATTTGGAAACCTCATATCAGCAGTTACTTATTATGGACTTTCATCCGATCACTCACCCGTCGATATTGTCTTACTCGATTTTCCAATAGTTGAGGATCGCCCTTATAGACTTATATCTAATAAAACTAATTGGTTGCAATATAAAAAATATATAAGTTCTCACATAGAAATTTCACCTGCACCTCACTCTGAAAGTGATATTGACAAATCTGTTAATGAGTTAAGTGTCATATTGGTAGCTGCAGATGAGGTATCAACGCCTGCGATTGTTGCTCACTAGATCAGCAGAAAAACTTTCTCAAATATGGAAATTGTAGAACTGGTTGCTTCTAAGCAACGATCTCCTACTGATAAACAAAGGCTAAAAACTGAAACAAAAAACTAGCCAAAGCACTTTTAAGCGACCAGCTCGAGGCCCAAAGGCTTCATATTTATAAACTATCACCCACAAACACTAGATTGTCTTTTTGGAAAGCACAAAAATCGCTAAAAACTCCTGGATCCTGAACTGGATCACCTATTAGAGACAGAAATTGAAATTGGGCACGGTCAGATGAAGAGAATGCTAATGTATTTGCAACCATCTGGGGCACGTTTTCCAACCTAATCTACCTACGAACAAATTTGTGATTTTTCACCAGACAATCACAAATTGAGCAAATATGCCTCCATTAAAAACAAGCTCAAGTGAAATTGAATCTATTATAAGGACTCAACTGAATCCCAAAATTTGTTGGTTATGGTTTTATCGTGCCAAAAATGATAACTGAACCTCCAAACGCCGCAATAGTATTTCTCTCGTGTCTTTTCAATGTTATCCTTCGATTTGGATACTTTCCAAAGCAATGGAAGCAATCGGTTATCAAAATGGTTCCAAAGCTGGGGAAGGATAGGACATGTCCTTCTTCATACAAACCTATAAGTCTGCTTCCATGTCTTTCTAAGCTATTTGAGAAGCCAAACTCAACCACCATTTACAAATAAATAGTTCAATCCCAGATCATCAATTTTCGAGCGAAACATGGAACGATTGAGCAAGTCAATAGAGTTACTTTGGAAATAAGAACTGACTCTGAACAACGAGAATATTGCTCAGCAGTATTTCTTGATGTAGCGCAAGCGTTTAATCGAGTATGGCATAAGGGTTTAATTTACAAAATGAAATTTTTACTACCACAAAATATGTATGGAGTCTTGCAATCCTACATATAAAATCGAGTGTTTGTATTGTAGTAAGATAGAAAAATTTCATTACAAATGAATTTATGTTAAAAGCAGCCGTTCCCCAAAGCGGAGCCTTGGGGCCAACTCTATACATGTTATTCACTGCCGACATTCCAACAAGAAGTCAAATTGTCACTTCGACATTTGTTAATGACACTGCCGTAATCAGCCGCTCCTGTTGCCCAGTTAAAGCTTCTGCAGGCTTGGATGCTCATCTTAAAAGTTTACAGGAGTGGTTATCCAACTGGAGAATTAAAGTCAATGAGGGGAAATGTAAGCACATTACATTTACATTAAACCGACGGACTTGTTCCCCACTAACTTTAAATGGTGTTATAATACAATTCCTCAAACTCAAGTGGTAACTTATCTTGGCGTTTTTCTGGACGGACGGATCACCTGGCGCTAGTATATAAAAGCTAAAAAGACGTATATGAAACTAAGGGCTCAAAGTCTTCACTGGCTAATTAATTCTAAATCTGGACTGAGACTTGAGTACAAGGTGACACTGTAAACTCTGTTATTAAACTTATGGTTCTGAATTGTGGGGTACAGCGAGTGCGATTTACATTGAAGTCATACAAAGACCACAATCCAAGATACTTAGAACATCCACGGGAGCTTCATGGTATATCAGGAATGAAGACATTCACAAAGACCTGGAAGTATCACCAGTAAGGTTTCAAGCGTAAAGTACAAGCGACATGGACACACTAGTTCGACACCTAGTCTAAGTAAACCCCTGTAGTGCTAAGTAAACCCCTTCCTCTTCCTTGTATGATGGACACGCGTGTATTAGTTTTTAGGAGTTGAAACCTTATTATCAGTCTTATTCATAAATATATACAGGAGATACAATAAAAACACTGCAAAACCAAGCACAAGTGTTTCGTACGTTCTTTTGTTGCAGCTTCTTGAATTTTCTTTGGTTGTTGTTATCGTTGCATTTTTCCTCTCATTTATTAAGAACTGGGTACACCTAATGTGTTATGATGTTGTTATTGTGAACCGGCATACAATTATGACAACAACAATAACTACAAAAATCACCACTAACATCGTTTCGGGGGCGTGTCAAAGCGCACCGGGCATCGCTAGTAATTTATATTAAAAAAAAAAACCGTTAATATATTCGAAATTAGCGTCAAAAAATAGCAAAGAATGATAAAAATATTCCAAGCAAGCTGTCGGGTGGTGTTATTAATGATTTCTGGATTGATACTATGGCTAGTTCGTGCACGTATGGATCCTAACAAGACTCGTTCACATTTATTTTAAAAACTGCAAATTGGTAGGTAGGTAAGTAGATTTAAATTTCTATATTATGTTCATAAAACTATCTAAATACATAATTAAAACGAAAATCTTTAAAAAGATTTAATAAATTAAAATTTTTCACCACAGAAGCAGGCGTTGGCTGGGCAACTTTTCCAATACTGTTCGAACTCCTTGAGCTGGACATCAGTAACTGCAGCATTCAGTATGTAACTAAAGCAGTATTTAGAAACTTTGCCAACTTACGTAGACTTTATATATCAAGCAACAAAATGTTGAGTATTCCATATGATACTTTCTACTATGTGCAAAAAGTTCAATATTTGGATCTTTCGTTCACAAATGTTTTGAACTACAACTACCAGATGTCAATGCCACCACTAGAGAACACAGTCTATGGACTTAAAATACAACCATTTACCTTTAGGATGCTGCCAGCTCTTCGATACTTAGACTTGTCTCACACGAAGATTAGACGAAACAGTGCAATGGCCTTTACTCATCTCGGTGAAAAACTTAAATATTTGAGTCTATGCTATACTGCATTTCCTATAATTAGCAATTCACTTTTCAAGAACACAGCCATCGAAGGCCTAGACTTGTCAGGAAACGCCTTTTTGTCATATAATATTGTAGACGATGCATTTGAGGCCATCGCTGATACATTGAAGTATTTATATTTTGAATTCTCTAACATCAAGAATATATCATGGCTGCAACCATTAAACCAATTACGCGTACTGAGCCTTGCTGGTAACAACATTAATGCTGTGACAATGGAATGTTTCAACCCATTGATTAACCTTGAATTGCTTGATTTAAGTTCTAATCATGTTAGTAATTGGTACAATAGAGTCTTCACCGAAAATCATAAGTTGCGGATGTTGGGACTGCGTAATAATAATATTAATTTTATCACCACTGAAATGTTGCATGATTTTCAGCTTCTTGACTATCTTAGCTTGGGTGGCAACAATTTCCTTTGCGATTGCCTTCTGCTCGAGTTGGTGGAAGTAGCAGTGGGAAACAATAAAAACATCGAGTGTGTACAAGAAATACTGCACGGGTCTCAAACTTATCTGCAAAACGAATCAGACTTCGCTATAAAGGATTTAACATTCTCATCGACAAATTCAATCAAAGTGGAAAATAAATCCGCAAATTTGAATCGTGGCTATGACCACTTCCCTGACATCGGCACGAAGGAAATCGAAGCTGCAATTTTGGCACGTTATGTCCAAATGTTAAAGAGAAGTTCTGACAACATCAAAAGAGTTGTTCATTTGGAGAAATCGTTTAGAATGCGTTTTTTTTCAAGGGGCTATCGCGCATCGAAATGTGCCACATCCATGCCCATTCAAATAAGTGGCAATATTAATGAAAGCATACTAAAATTTCAACTGATAGATTACAAAAAAGAATACTACTGGTGTTTTAATGAAACCGAAAAGCTGCAGGTAGGTGAACTCAACTGCCAGAAGCGCACTGTTGAACAAGAGTTAACCGCCCAATTGCGTTCGGCAACGTATGTAGTTTTGGCTATCCTTGGCACATTGGTGGGTGTAACGATCTTGGGTATCATTATCTATTTAAAACGTTGGCATATTCATTACTATTACTCCTCTCTTAAATCGGCATCTTTACTTTCTGTTGCCGCCAAAGAATCCGCTAATTCCTGTAGCAATCTATCAATAACCGATCCAAATATGATATATGATATATTCATAAGCTACTGCCAGAGCGACAGACAATGGGTACTTGATGAATTGTTACCAAATGTTGAGGAAAGCGAAGATATTTCGATTTGTTTGCATGAACGAGACTTTAAAGTAAGCAGTCCTTTAGTATTCATTAAATTCGGTTTAAAGTAAGAATTCATTACAGATTGGTATAACCATATTGGATAACATAATTTCCAGCATGGATCGCTCACGTTCGCTAATGTTGATTATATCATCAAAGTTTTTGTTAAGCCACTGGTGTCAGTTTGAAATGTATTTGGCTCAACATCGGTTCGTATACTTTAATTTTTATAGTTTGTAACACCTTTCGAATATTTTTATTTAATCGCTTTAAAGGATTTTCGAAACAAGCAGGGAACACTTAATGCTTGTATTCTTGGAAGACATTCCGCGAAGTAAGCGACCAAAGACATTACAGTATTTAATGGAAGTAAAAACATATATCAAGTGGCCAACAAGCAAAGACGGTCAAAACCCCAAATTAGAAGAACGTACACTCTTTTGGAAACGTCTGAAGCGTTCATTGGAATACCTAGGCATTAGCGCTGGTGAATCAAGAGCATGAATTTAAAAAAGTATTGTATAGTAGAATTTAGTATTGTACCTGATAATTTAAAACACGAGAGCCATTTTAAAAATAATTAATATATTTTCGATATATCCTCATACTGAACTTTATCAACTAAGCGTCCTTTTAATAATCCTCGAGAAATTTCAATTGTCACACAGAAGTTGCGTTCGTCTAGTCTTTTCAGTATGGCTTCCGATCCTCGATAAGCTCCATTTACAACTAAAACAGGCTTGTCTATCGCTGGTATGACGGTTTCCAAATGAGCCTGATCGACCTTTAGCTTTTCACCAGTGTCTAAAAATTTTATTTTCGCGCGGTATTTCTCAATAACTTCTTTTACGACAGCCTTTTGTTTGTAAAATTTATCACCCATTGATTTCGACATAAACTTTACGACGATTCCGTCATGCAGCCAGTAATCCTTTCGATTTTCACGTTCTTTCTTTTGCTCTTCTTGATTCATAATTTCATCTAATGCTGACAACGAACTTTTCGTTGATACAGAGTTTAATTTTGGAACTTTAGGTTTTTTGAATTCAAGAATTTTTCCGTCATATTGTACACCGTTAAATTCCTCATGTTTTACACGTTTTGAAAGCAATGCAGATTTGCAGAGTACTGAATCACTAGGAAATTTCTTTTCTAGCTTTATATCTAATTTAAACGGTTGTTCTTCATCTCGTCTCAATTCAGTATATTTGTCTGTCGCCTCTGTTTCATGGTTTTCTTTTGTTTTGGCCTTTTCAATTTGTTTTTCGATAAACTCTGCCATCCGTTCTTCGTCGTCTTTTTCCATCTTTTCTTTGCGTTCAGCCTTTGATTGACGCTCCAAAGCTTCCGGGCTTCGATCTATGTAAGTAATATACCAACCCTTTTCTGTTTCATCGGCAATCACCTGACCAGTCCGACCCAGCCATTTGACATAGTCGGAAAGTGTCAACCAGCGTGTGGCATTCATGTGAACATGTTCTTTGTGAGATATATACTCTTGATAAATTTTGTTCGAGTGGACGCGTTTTGTGCCAAAACGCCGGCGCAACAACTCCATGTATCCATCAGAAAACTCCTTGGAAAAACTATGCAAAAATTTCCCTGGGCAATCTGCAAAAAGCAATAGTTGTCGTTGGTGTGATTCACTCATTGTGTGACATTTAAATCCATTTTCGTCGCGGCACTGTTTCTCGCACATTTGGCAGTACCAACGGAGCTTCTGTAAGCCCTTCGATTTCATTTTGTTCGCAAGGTACTTAGGAGTACCAACTTCCGCTCTACCCATTTCTTATTTTTATTGTTGTTACGGGCAATGTAACGTTAAGTTTATAATCCAAAAACAAATTTTATTTACACGATTAAAAAATCGTACTTCTCCTTCTTCTTCTTTGTTATTGTCAGTCAGCACGAATTAAAATTTATTTGACATTCACATTGAATGGCAGAGTTTTTGAAAAAAAAAATTTTAAACGTTTTTTATGGACAAAAGACATTTTTTTCTAAATCAAGAATATACTTATATACTTACTTATATACTTTATGTGGTATCTTTTGCCTCATTCTGCCTGTTACAAACTTCATGACATAAAGAGTATTAAAAGGAAAAAGTTGAAAATCACCTAAAAATAGTCAGCACTAGCAAAAGCTTGGCAGACCGCATGGCCAGTCATTTTTGTCATGTTTTGGTCATGGAATGGCAAATTTATTAAAAGGGAGAAACGAATACGTATTATAACAAATGTTATATTGATTTGTATGAAGTAAACTCCACAGCTGTTTGGTATGGAACACGTCTGCCGTGGAGTTTGCTTCGTACGAATCAATACAAATTCACTTTCACACGCGCATAACTCGTGGAGTGAAGTTTGACCATAAATTCGGTAAAAATTTAAGGTAAAAATGGTGGGTGGAGCCAAGATGACTGTGTAAAATACGTTTTATGTATGCATATATTTGGCAAATAAAATAAAAATAATAATAATAGAATTAATTTATGTCCTTCAGTTTTTTTTATCACATCGTCTGTAGTCTTCTTTCTACAGTAACAGCTGATCATTTGACGAGGTAAACAACCCGGAGAACAGCTGTTGGTACAATTAAACATGTTGTATAATTTATAGCGAGAAAAAAGGTACTAGTTTCCATACATATTTAACTTCAAGATCCTCCATCATAAGAAACATTACAAAGTAAATATGTTCAAACTCGCAAGATTTAATAATGTAGCGCGCCGTGCTTGTGCCTTGCTGATCGAACGAAGATTTGGAAGAACGCCTTTTTTGATGCAGTCTGTAAAAAATCATCAGCCTAATGACCTGGAAAAACGTTTTCTTGTTTGGACTGGGAAATACAGATCACAATCGGAAATACCAGCGTTTATCAGGTTGTCATTTATCCTACACCATACACATTTACATTGATATTAAATATTTATTTATTTATTTATATAATGCTAACTTAAAGTGATATTAAATATTATTAGGCTACTCAAGAAGTCGGTTTTTTTGACGGCATAAATTTGTATTTTATTTTGAAATGGTTAATGATATTTATGGTTAACATCAATCGGATAATTCAACAAAATATTGTCGCGACTCGGTCGAGTTTTTTGGTTGCAATTGTGATTTGAATGTTTTTCAAGAGCATATTCGCCATATATGTAAATTATTTATTTATTATTTATTAGTTTAAAAAAAAGTTTAAAGTTCATGGCAGGAGTGACATTGAAAAACACGTCCGTTATCAACGTACCAAACCCAAAGAAAATGATACAGTCGTGAATGGTACGATTAAGAACGATGAGAAATGGACAATGTTATCCAAAATTATAATTGGAGTGGGCAAGATGAAACATCGTGCTCGGATGCAAGGCACACATCAGACAAGATAGGATGATGCGTTCAATCCGGTTGGAAGGAGGGGGGACCTATCTATTATGAGCTCTTTTGATTTCCTTCTGAACCACCAACAACCATTATTATTTGCTTTCTGCCGTTTAAGATTAGTGTATTTTATTTATCACAATGTAATTAAATAAAATAAGTAGTGGTAGTAATATTGCAGATCATATTATTCGACTAATTTCTTGATCACTAATGTGATTATAATATTAATTGTTGTTCATTGCTTTTGTTGCAGCTCAGAAGAAATGGAACGATGCCGGAACAAAGTTCGCATACGTGTAGCAAATATTATGATCGCTTTGACGGCGGTAGGTTGCATAATTATGATATATAGTGGCAAGCAAGCGGCAAAGCGTGGCGAAACTGTGAGCAAACAAAATATCGAATGGCACAAACAATTTAACGAAGTGGCTGCCCCACCAAAATAAGTAAGAGCAGCAACAACAACAAACACTGAGAGCTAATTTCGAAATTAACTGCAATATTTATTGCTTGTCGCAACATGTAAATTTGATTGTAACGCTGTAGAGTTTTTATATTCTTTTGTTCTTTTTATTTAATTAAATGAATTGCATAGATGGTATTATTAAGCAATATAAAAATCAATTCAAAATTTTCTCAAAGAAACTTTGTGGTGTTGCAAGACACTGCAGCGGCAGAAGCAAACGGTAACTACTCTGACTACCACTTGCGCCAATTTGCAATGCGCCGACGCTCTGAGAGGCCGATAGCTGATGATTAGAATAGAGCATATTGAAGAAGAACTATTCCTACACAACAATGTGCCCGGGTTGCTCATTGCTGCAGCTGGTTCTGCTAAAGTCCGCTCCCGGGTGGTGACGATGTTTTTAGTAAATACACTGCTGCGACTGCTGCTGATTTCAGTGCTCAAATCCGCTTTTACTTTCAGTCTGTCGATAATTTTTGAACAATTCACAACTATAAAATCGCACAAAAATATTTTCTATTTACAAGCTACAAAGAAAGAACAGAAATTAATACTAATGTGGAAAAAATGCTTTTCAAAACTTAAATTGTTGCTAATGGAAGTCGACATCCATAAAAAAAGCAAGGCAACAAAAATTTCAAAAATATTAAAAAATAAATAAATAGAAATTGTGCGAGTTCTATAAAAAGTGAAAATAAAAATAAAATGAATTAAAATGTTCTTCATAAGAAGAGAAATCATTTAAGCAATAGTTACTAAGTAATCAATTCAATTAATGAAAAATCAAACCTAAACCGACAACGTGAAGTAAAAGTTTGTGCAGTTGCGTAGCTCTTATCCATTTATTTTAGCATCCATTCGCTCGTCTGCCATTTTCACAAACTTTCATTTCTTTCAACTTTGTGTCGAAAAATCTATATATAAAAAAAAAAAAGAAAAATAGCAGCACCGCACACTAAGTTTGTAACTGGTAGAATAGTTGTGATTTTCTCTTCCGTCATTTCTTGCGTTTCCCTCTTGATGAATGCCGTTCGTTTTTTGTGTTATGCCTTCAGTTGTTGACTTGTAGAAATGTGTATATCCGCGAATGTTGTGCTCAAAAGTTGTCGGCAGTGGTGGTGTTGTGCTGGTAACGTAGGGTACCAAGAAAGGAACTGAGACCAGGACAGGTGACTGAGTGTGGGTAGTTGAAACACGGGTGTGCGCATTCAAGAGACATAATGGCTCGATAAAAACAACGCCGTCTCATTGTGTATATATGTATGTACGTGCTTACATATGTATTATATGTATATAAAGTATGCTTGAACCTATGTATGTTGGTGTGTATATTTTAGGGAACAAATGGGACTAGTATGTTTGTAGTATGTTTGTTTATCACACAGATGATAATGATACTGTATGCAAATGACTTACAACCGCAAGTAATGCAACGAAAAAGTAACTGCAAAAAATAATACATGTGCATACAAGTACATACATAAGTATGTGTCCTTGTAAAGTGAAAATGAAAATTTATTATAAAAAACACATATATTTTTGTATATACATACATACATAGAAATGTAAGCCTTGCGTGCGGGTATTTATTCCACGTTTATTGTGTTTGTTCCGTGACTTTTTCTCAATTGTGGATATTTTTATGTGCATTTTAATTTAACAGTTTGCATCACTAGCAAATTGTTACTTTATAATATGCAAACAAACGTACATATGTATTATGTATATACAACGGATGAAAGTACATACATATATACTTATATATGCATATGTATATATATACATACATATGTATATGTATATTTTGGATACATACGTATCTGTACATAAATATTTGCGATGAAGTGTGATTAGGATTTCAGGCAAATGACGACACACTCATCATATCCATATGTACATGTAGGTATGTACATACTTACATATATACTTACAAATTTATGTATGAACATTTTAAATACTCGCACCAAACTTTTGTTTAACCCTCTACGTACTTACATACATATGTATATTATTAATCATTGTAGAGATTACCCTGGAGGATATATATACTTACATATACAAGTCTATACATAAAATTATGTTTTCTTGACACTTTTTTGGATCGGAAATACATATTGTATATAGTTGTAATATTCTGAGTTATTGCTCAGAATACTTTTGTGGGCTACTGTAAATTCATAGATATGTTCTTAGTTTTACACAGCAATAGTTATACATACACACATAGGTATTGTCAGATGGCATATGTACGTATATTACTTACATAATACATACATACAGATGTCTGTATAAGTGCTTATATAATATATGGTATGTACGATGCACGTTTCATTTAACCGTTTTTTTTTTTAGTGTCATTGCATTCTTGTTGCTAATATTACTTTCCAAAGTGAAGGTCGTTTGTTGTAAGCGGAACGAAGGATAGAAACGTCAGCAGCGCCCATCTGTGTCATTGTCTTTATTGTGCACAAATCCTTGACTTCCTTAGAATACAATACATATAATAATAAAAGTTTGTTACATGATACATGTATATAAGACTATGTACTAACATACATACATAAATAAAAATGTGTTAAAAAATATTATATTTAAAAATTTGTAATAAGTGACACTTTGGATTCAGAAAATGGCATTGGGTTTTTACTTGTCTTACTCTTTTGCTTATGAATTTGACTGTATCATGCTACTTACTATGTAAGTACACATTAACATATACATAAGTTGGTGTGTACATGCATATGATCAAATTTAATAAATGCTATGTACATAGTTGCAATTAGGTACATGAGTACATACATAAAAATTCAGCATGTCATCTTAAATCTAAACTTAAATTAATGGTTACTTTCTTCTTACCAAAGCTTATGTATGTATGTATATATGTATATACATATACCATACAGTTTGTAACATATGTATGTATCAAAATTGATTAAAAAAAAAAACAACAGTTATCTGATTGGTAGTAAGTGTGTATGCATCCTTGTTCAAAAGGAGAAAAGTCTCTTTTTGTTTATTATTTGGTGTGCCCACCTTAGGCAGCTATGACCGATTGAAACGTGAAGAGACTCATTGAACTAGCTATGTTTGTCAGTCCGGTTGTCTGTTTTTCGGAAAATATAACTAACTAATATAATGTAATATACAGACTTGCTTAAGTTTTAATTGCGTACCACCGCCCGCCCTCCTCCACACATATCCCATCCCTTTTGCTTTGGCTTAATACTATTTTGTATAACATTTTATACTTATAATGAAACCATAAAAAAATGTTGGGCTTTAAACATTTTTTTTAAATATAACTGAGCTGCGATATGGCTAGTCATACTCGTCGTCATACACATTTTATGTACATATGTATATTTTGGAAGATCTTATTCGTCTCCTTCTCAGTGTTATACTGTATATTAACGAGTATATATCGTAATCCACACGAATTGCATATACCGTAGGGTCTAAGATTTCCGTTACACGTAAATGATTTTGATGTTCAAGTAAAAATTAATTAAAATGTATACAAAATGTAAACATAATATGAAATATTTTTGAAAAATAGAAAATTATGTAAACATTGTTAGCTTTTATTGGCAATAAAATATAAAAATAAAAGTAAACACAGTAAACACAATGTGCTATAGTCGGGTAGATCCAACTTTAGGATGACCTATATACCTCTGTTTTAAATGTTTAATAACAACACAAAAAACTCAATGATTTCAAGAAATGAATTGATCTTTATTATTCAAAAATACGTCTTATATGAGTCTCTTTTCTAGTCTTATCACTATTTTGACCTGCGATGCAAAACCAACGGAGAGAATTTTGTTATTCTATACTTGTTTATCTAATCCGACCACTAGAAGGTTAGCCATCATATAGACCAATAATTGAATTGATTATTTTTCCATTGTCTCCTATTGTATTGTGAATTCGTGTATAATGTTTTCTAAGTCATCCTATATGAAGTTTATGTATAATTTCTATTTTTGTTTTTATATCTCTTACACTGGTGTGTACTGCTTTGAATACTTTGCCTTGATGTTTGTAACACATAGAATCGTGCTTCAGGAACGCATCAAGTGCATAAAAAAATTATCCGTTTCATTGCCGTACCTAGTTGATATATTAACATCAGAATTCTACGATCACAAGATGGTCGATCATTTAAAAAACATGATGATTGTTGTTGTTTTCTAATGCCTACAACAATTAGTGGAAATCATTTGTGCATGGTTTTTTGTTATGTTAACAAAAAAGGCGAAATTTTTAAAAGAAGCGAAATATAGTTATATTTTTGCGTCCATATACAATACAATACAATATATACACTCTGCGCCACTTGAATAGGATACCTTGCAAATTGACAGTTTGAATGCAAATCACTCAAAAATTAACATGACAAGTAACGTTTTTTCTTAAATATTTGTTCAATGACTATTTAGCTGCCTACATGTCTATTAACATAATACGTGATATTAAAAAAAAAGAAAAAGGAAAACATAATGAATAACAAAACAAGTGATTAAAGCTAGTCTTGAAACAATTTTAATTACTTAAACTTAAATGTTAAACGTTATATTATATAAGAAATCCACCCGTCTCTGACCCGTTGGAGGTATTTTTTCAAGCTATGCCTCGACTTAATGTTTTGCAGGTTAGAAAGTCTTTTCGCAAACCATGGTGGTTTGTAGGATACTTTAAAACAAACGTTAAAGGGGTTTGAAAATATTAAAAACCGTTGCATAGAAAAAATGTATAGCAGTAGTCATATCACTGCAATTATACAAAGAGGATCAATCAGTTCCAAGAAAGATTGTATTTAATTGAGCAAAGTTTACTTTGCGAAAATAAAACCACCGGTAACATGTAGATGTCGAGGAAGACCTGTCCTCACAGGTTAAAGAATGGGATATTTCCAATGTTGGATGGTAAGTATCCTCAGGAAAGCATAAAGGTTGGGATCTTGAAACAGAAGTACCAACAGAATCATTACTGAAAACAAGATCAAGTAATCTATTCGACTGATTGACAATAGAGTTCATTTGAAATAAAGAGTGGACAAATATGGCGTGGAAGAAATCAAGATGCCCTGAAGGAACTAGATAATTCGCACAAATAAACTCAATATTATGTGAACAGTTCAAATTAACAAGTTCAGATCGCAGGCGAGATGCAACAGCGATGAGGACACCGCCACCACGGCGAATAGGGCGATCTGCCCTAAATGTAACAAAGTTTGAGCAAAAAATTTCATTGCTAAGAATACAAGAGTTAAGCCACGTCTCAAAAAACGCTATAACATCAGCTTCAAACGAGAAACTATCCCTATACAAAATGTTAAGTTTCTAACATTTTGATATTCAATAGAAACATTATCAGAAGGCAAAATTAGTTTTTTGAGATTGTGTTCGAAAGTGAAAGTGAACTTGTAGAACACACACACTAGCAGATGGTCTAAGTTTTTTACGTCGAGGTTTAATTTAATGGACAATAATATGCTCCGGCCAAAATTTTGCATCACAAATAGTAGCAAAAATGTCGTCCAGAACATTTATTTTGAAAAAGCAATGTTACGCGGGTTCGAGAAATTAAATTTCTGAACATTCGCCTTGACATTTATCATTTTAGCTTCAATATAAAAAATAATATCTTCGCAAGAAATAATATCTTCTGCTGCCAACCTAGAAATGAAAACATTTCGACGGGATGCAATTACAGTAACAACAAGTGCTGAATTGGAACAAGTTAAGTTAGTTGCAGGTAATGGTAAAGATGCCAATATGGGATCCGGTACCGACAAAGGAAGGGGTGTATGACAATTAGTGGACACATTACCATTATTGTCCACCACAGTGTTCAACGAACAGTAGGACATAGGGATTAAGGTAGTATTAATAGGAGGTGTAATAATCTCGGGAGATTGAGTAGTAAAATGTAATGGAGTAGGGTTAATCAATGGAGCAGGTGACAATAAAATAAGGGGAGGAGGTGAATCGAACTGATACTTACTAAGTAAATCCACATCTGAATCAAAATCTAAGGCAAGTTGTTTAACTGACCTATTCAGCTTGATAAATCTGTCACGTATACTACGATACATTGACGAAAATGCAACCTGTTTCTTGGAACAGAACGGGCATGACCACGTCAATCTGCCACAGACAGTTTTAAATCTGCTAGCAATCCTGCGCGACCCGTCAGTCCCTCACATTTTAGGTGGCAAATATTATCACCCAACAAACAATGCACGGCCCGTTGAGAATCAATATCAAATGAATTTTTATTTTTGCACGAAATATTACAACAACTCATTTTTAAGCCAAATATTAAATAAAACAACAAAAGAAATTAAACTACGTATGAAAAAAAAGGAAAAAAAAAACGAAATTGAAAAACCTAAAACACGAAGTATAAAAAAATCAAGCAATTGCAGTATATCTTACAATATATATAAAAATGAATGTCGAAATCTGTACGAAGCACATCAATTAAAAAAAAAAAAAAAATTCTTCATAATGTCGTGACAACTCTAGATCAAATTATGAGAAAAAATGCCAGCAATGACTCGACTTTATAATCTTCGAAGCAATGTGTCGGAAGCAGAACGTAGCCAATGTTTGGAGGCAGAGGGAGTGAGAATTTCTCGAGCGAGATCACTTACGGCTCCGGAACAATCCATTCCGTTAAGATTAGGCGGGAGGCGACAAAGTAGACGAGCAAACGTTGAACGTTCAAAGTTACAACAGTGTGTTTTCCAAATGACATCATTTGGAGCAAATATAATTGAGGAAAGAGGTTTCAATCCAACGTTTAAGGTATTTTTTTCTTCTGTAACACATATTCGTTCCAACAACATATGACCACGAATATGAAAACTCTATAAATGAATTTCTATATTAAAGATTAGACTAGAGCATTATTGCCAATTAATGGGGAATATAAATTTCTTTATTTATTTCCTTGGAAATTCTGAAGCTGAAGTGAATCAACGCTGTGCCATCAATCGTGTAACTAGGCGACAGATAATATGCAACTTGCTTCATTACCATTCATTTATTATTTAAAAACAAAAATATTATTAAAATCGGTTCTGTATATATATATATATATAGATAGATAGATATGGAGATAGAAAATAGATAGATAGAAGATAGATACACCACCCATGCCAAGCCGGGGCGGGCTGCTAATACTGTATAAAACCGTATATAAAAATAACAAGTAAGCTTACTCAAATATTATCGTAACAACACCGCAAAGCACAAAAAACTAGAAAGAGGGTTATCTTCGACTATGCTGAAGATGAAATACTCTTCATGGGACGCGGTGAATGTTTCATTGTAGTATTCAAATGGGTGGTTTGTGTGGGAGGTACCTCCCTAGGGGTCCGTTTCGGCTGGTTCTGACAAATGTCCTGGGCCTATCTTGGAAACTGATAGTGTCCAAGTTTCAGTTCGATAGGACAAAAAAACAAAAAAGTTTTTCTAATAAGAACATGAATTCAAATGGGTGGTTTGTATGGGAGGTATCCCCCTATTCGGCTGGTTCCGACAAATGTACTGTGTGTAGTAAAAAGAAAGGTTCGTTCAAAATTTTAGCTCTGTAGCTCAAAAACTGAGGGACTAGTTTGCATACATATAGACGAACATTCATCTCGTCGAGCTGATCAATAATATATATACTTTATGGGGTGTCTGATGTCTCCTTCTGCCTGATACAAACTTCATGACAAATTTATAATACTATTCACCACCGTGAAGAGTATAACAAGCGCTTTGAAATCTTAATCACAATAATGAAAAACACAGAAGTAAACCAACAATAACAAAAAATGCACTGACGCCGCAGAGAACACAAATATGTATTAATTATTGCGTACCAACTAAAAGTTATATAACAAAAACTCAATTATGCAAAACTAAACATACCTTATGATCCGTCAAACAATCAAATGCACTATTTAAAATAAATAAAATATTATCATATCAAAAAGTTTTAAAAACAAAAAGCAAAAATAGCAAATTAAAACACTGCCACGTAAAACACGTCTGACTCGCTTGAGATCTAAATGCGAAATGACCTTTTATTTAACATAAAATGATATATGTAGATAAATTCTGTCGATCTCTCTTTCTTAGAACCTATGAGAGCTACTTGGAACTTTATGCCGGAATGTCTCCTTTAAAATCCACAATAAGAAAACTAACCCTAACTTCTTTTGGACTTGTATAATTTTAATTATTTCTATCATCTTAGTTCAATTCTTATCAGGCAGGTATTGTGTAGATCCGAATCCGAAATTTCAATTGCCTCTTAAATGATGTGAACTATATCGAGAATTGTATGATTTAGTGCATCGATCTGAAAATTTGCAAAGGCTCTCTCCTTGGCAAACTCAAAATGAAATATAGATGGTTTTTGTTGTGTGAAGGTGGGTGTTACAATAAAACTGTTTCGAGCCCACACAACCAACTCATAAATTATTTTAGTTATCTTTATTATTACTTCTATAAAAATATGTAGCAGTTGCATGCAGACAATTACACACATGAGTATAGCCAAAAATTTCAAGAAAACCAAGCCAAAGAAATACACATAAATATTATTTAAAATGAGGCTATAAATTCGCTTAAACAGGTTCTCCTACTGCAGTGTGGGTGAGGGTGAATGAGTCCACCCACGCCCACACACAAATTATAAGATTGTTTTTAGTACGGATGCTGATACTGAACTCTGCTGCATTCTTAACATCTATTTGTTGTGGAGATAGCTCCGCATAGTCATATATATGGGTATATACTAGCTGTGCCCTGCCACGCTTTGCTGTGTAATAGTCCTTGCAACTTTTTAATAGGAACGGCGATTGCAAGGCGAACGGGGCATTGAGGACGTTTAAATTCATATGACATATCAGATGGTATAATTGGGATACGAGGGATCAAAATGTCATCGCAATTGAATTTTCCATTCAGAATTGCTGCTTCCAACACATTTCACAATATTTCTTTTGATGGCAAGCCTGGTGCCATTATAACATTTTCGATGTTTAATGTTGCAAAGCGCGAATCGGCGCTCCTATTTTTAACTGCAATATGTGTGGTGGTACTCCTGCAAATCAAAAAATTTTGTGGGAAAATTCATCACCTCATATTGATTCATGATGATGTCCACTGATTTGAATGTACTTAATGGGCTTATTTTTTTTTTTTTAATATCTTCATTTATATCATGGACGTCTTTGTGTTTTGCAGCCAGTATGCTCGCTCGCTTAATGTTTTGTAATGTTGCGGTATATTTGGAAATACACTATGAATAAGTCCATCTTTTGCTTGCGTAAAACGGCAAAAACCATTTGGTAGTCCACTGGTCCATCTCCAATTTTCAACAATTGTATTGAAAATTCATCTGCTGATAAAGTGAGTGTTTTTACATTTCCCCACAGAATTAAAGATTTCAAGCATGCGTTTATTTCATCGACAGCAGTAGATTTAGGAATCACTGGTAAAGTTTGTTTAAAGTCTCCAGCTAACAGTATTAAAGCACCGCCAAGAAATTATTGATTTCCTAGTAGATCTTTCAATGTTCCATCCAATGCTTCTAATGATTTCTTATGGGCCATGTACACATTCATCCCAAATGCTTATTGGACATAGTTGCGTGAATTTTGCCATTCCGGATGTTTTAGAGTTGTTTGAAGTAGGATTTTCATTTGCCTGTATATTCAATGGTAGCTTACGTGCATAGCGTGGCTTTTCGGCCGCTATTCAATAAAGTGGTAGCAACTGCAAATGAAGCCAATGTTAGAGCTATTTTGCGTAGCGATCGTATCGTTGTTGGTAGTACCTCAATCAAGAATGTTTTACCAGACACACCATGTGCGTCCAAAAAATACATTCTAGCACCTACTTTGTTAACAGTCTTATGCATGCTTTTGTTCATTATTGAATTATAGAATACTAGGGGAACCCGCGGCCGACACAATCGACCGCATTCTAGAAAAAACCATTTGTTTTTTAAGTGCTAATAACTTCTCTGTAGACAATGTTCTTTGTGAAAACTCTGCTATCACGTGATAAATAGCTCTGATCTGATGTCTCAGAAATATAAAATCGAAGTCCATTGAATGATCGAACTCTACTGGCGGCAACATACAATTATCCGTGACTAAAAACGGGCTGTCTCAACAAAATTCGAACTTTTTGAAACGTTTGACCTTCATTTATAGTCATCGCGAAAGCTAGAATGACTGGAAATTGAGTTCTTTGAAACGTGAACGGTAAAAGGGTTCCTGAATAATTCAAATGAATACGGGGAATTAAAATTCGAATATTACGCGCTACACATTTTAACACCTCGCTATTAAACATATCTTCAAAAATATTTTCTTCTTCAACGCGGTTAGTACTATCAGTGAAAACAAAATCAACAGGGAAATTAACAGGGATTGGAAGACCAAGTTCTTGATATGAAATATTATGAGTGTGAAGAATATCATCGATTATTAGAAGAGTTCGATTATAAGAAATCTCCTAACTGTAGTCTATAAGAAAATTTTCACTCATATCATCTTTGAATTCATTCTATGAAACTAACACATTCGCTGGTACATCAACCCCACAAATAAACCAAAAAAACTCTCGCAATTGTCTTGGAGAATTAGTTTGTTTTTTCTTTATTTAAACATTCACACCATTCGTTGTCAAGCGATGCAATACCCCACACGCGGCATGCTTCCACAATAGTAGGATACACAATCCCATTGTAGAATAGTAAATCCTCAAAAGACTTGGCACCACGAACGTGTAATAGAATCAACCGTAAATGAAATAACTCGACATCTTTAGGAGATACAACATACATTTGAGAAATTACTTTCTCTGCCCCTCGTTGTCTAACAGTCCACTTTTTTGCTTTACCATCACACACGGAATGTTCTGGAATTTCAATATACAGAAATTCATTTGCAGAAGCAACGTTTGTATTCAATTCAAAGTATGCTAATAATTTGGTTCGTGGAGGATTAGCTACGGCCGGTTCCATATTTCCTTCTCTAAAGTAAGTATCAAGTCGAACAATTATATGAGACTGATAATGCATTGGGAATTCAAATATCCTCCAAGCAGCCTCAGTGGAACCAAGAAATCTACCATCTAATAAATTTCGAATCCCATCTATCACGATTTCATTCGGACAACATTCTTTGACCAAATTCTAAAGTCGCACAATCATACTCTTTATAAACATACTTGTATATGTATTTTACACTCTTAACAGTTGTGCAAACTTCAACATTCAAATGACAATTGAACTTAGCTAAAAGATACGGATTGTATGGGACCACAAATCTATTATCAATACTATGCCCATGAACATCAAGAGAAACACCATAATCACGACGTCTGTATACTGGATAACCATTCACACTAAGTCCTGAGAAATGTTTAGGAAAATGTTAAAAACATTCTCGCATGCACTCTGAATTAGGATTAAGAACAGCACAGGGACCATGCATCATATGTCTTTTTACTAAGTTATGTAATTTTGAATGAATAGGAATTTCAGCAGAAACAATTTTATCAAAAATTTCAATACTATCAACTCTAACATAATTTTCCAAAGTCAACAAAATATGTGCATGAGGGAGACCACACACTCTATTCTCCTATTCTACAGCATTCACAACACCAACGGCTGTGTGTTGTTGGTGTTGGAAAGAGGTTATCTTTAACACCTTTTCTTACCTAAACAACTAAACCAATTTTGATAAAATTGAAATCTTGCAAAGAATACATTTCAATTGGTATTTTTTTTTGGTCAAAATAGGTCCACTGGCGTAAGCAGTAAAGGATTCACAAATTCAATGTTTGCCGTTTAATTATAGAGATGGATTTGATGGGAAACATGATGATGAAATTATTGAAAATAATGTCCTTACTTGTTGAAAAGCAGATGAAACTGTAGCATCGGCAAGGGTAGCCTCCAAGTAGTTGCAATCGTTGATGCGGCTCATGATACATATGTACATATGTTGCACACAATAGTCCATCAATTGTTCTAAGGCTTTGATTTGATGTTGGAGCAACAATAAACACAAAGAAAAACACTCAGCATTGTTGAGTTGCACTGTGTAAATACATCTCAAAGTATCTATCGAGAACACATTTGGGTAGCCATTAGACACACCTGCATGACTTATTCAAAACGGCTTTTGAGACATTGTCAGCAAAAACGAATGAGTTGGTATCGGGAACACGTTGAAATAGAACGATTGAATATTTAGTTGTTACTATATTGCTTCGAATAACGATTCAACTAATGAGTGATTCAGGCACTCGGTAGTTTTTTTTTTTTAACTAATGTTGTGTCATTAAGCAAAGCATGAAGAAGAACGCAATGGTAAAATTGAGACGCAAAAAATGCGCAAGGTATTTTGCGCAGAAAACAAGCCCTAAATTTTGATTAAATCGAATGACTTAACTCACTAACTCAGCCAAACGGAATGAAACACTCATTTAGTCATTTCGTTCCGCTTTGACTAATAAGACACAAACACAATGCTGAGTCAAAAACTCAGTCACTAATTACTCACGGCTTTGGTCACTCAAATTTTTGAATGACTTATCCTTACTCTGAGTAACGACTAATTTGAGTTGAGTCAAGCAGCTGTCTAGTAGCCATCGATTGTTTTTCCTTGCTTATATTTTTGAAACATTTTTTTTCGAATTATCTCAGGTATAATAGTGCGGTACTTGTGTGTATAACAATGTGCTGGCGAATGTGTCTGGTGCACACAATTTAAAAACCCCGGTTAATGTTGGATGGATGGTGGTGTCGCTGCTCTTTGCTCTGGGTTTTCAGTGGTAAAGTAAGCGCGTTCACCATATTCAAGAACAACAGTTGGATGTCTCTCATGATTTGGGAATGCAAAAATCATTTCATACCGCCGATTTTCAATGATTTCTTCGTCTCTATTAGGATCAGGTGAACCAATATCAGTCATGTGACTACTGTTATTTACATATTTACAGTTGTACTTTATGGACTTCAGCGAGCTATAATATTCCATATCAATGTGGGCTTTGTACGTTTTTAACAAAATTTGTAAATACAGCACGATCCAACGAATGCCAACTTCAATGTCTTGATGTTTTATTTCGATAGTTGTTGATTATTATTATTATTCTATGTCGACCGGGGATGCTACAACGTGTATCTGTCATTGCCTTTAACTGTGTCTGAAATCAATGCTCTGGGAAAACGTCACGAACATTTACCATCAATCATGCACGGTGAGTTCATGTTTAATGGTCTACAAGGACCATAGATCATGTTCTTTGAGCACATTTCAAACAATTCTGGATCAGTGGTAAGATCTTTCTTATTTTGTCCCGCATTGGACTTTTTGTTTGACTAATAATGATATCAGATTTTATTTAAACACACATGTCGTTATGTCATGGCGATCAGTTGGTGAGTTCCGACCAATGTACTGCGCTTATCTTTCAAATTTTGCTGCCCCATTATAAGGATGCTTGTTGCAGAACAGCCTTTGAACACAGTTAAGCTCTCGCTTAGGTGAACTACGTGTAACATTCATATCGAATCAATATTTTTAGTACCTATGTATGTGTGCATACTTTGAAAAAACATTTTTCGCAACATCCTTCAATATTCATAACCATTAATCAGAATAGTCGGGTTAATCAAAATATGGCGCACTAATTTGGGTGGGAATTTTAAAAGTTGTGGCGAAATGAATGCTTATTGATTATTTTCTTTTTACTTTACTTGACAGAAACCACACTTGGTGCTAATCAAATACAAGTACAAAGAGGAGAAATGACAGCAATATGTGAAAGCAATAATGAACCGCGTCGCACTAATCCGAGAATTATTATATTCGCCGCTAAAGAAAGAATCTCGCAAAACACTTGTAAAATATTCACAACGATGAATGGATGAATTAAGAAATTGTTGTTAATGCTCATGAATAAATTTTAAGTGCAATGAAAATATAAATATATTTTTAATAAAATATAAAAAATATTCTAAAACAATATAAATTATATTGGAATAAAGTTAACTAGAAAAAAGCTTTAATTGACACATCAAAAAGTGCCATCTTTGGTCTACTTATATCACACATTAGTAATAAAATACAAGATACACACAGAAGGAAAACCGTTAAAGAAAGAGAGTGCAATTGCGGCTAAGATAAACTTGAAACATTCCCCCCCACAGCATGGCCTCGGTCGCCGCTTGGCTGCCATTCGCACGGGCGGCGGCCATCGGTTGGGTACCAATCGCCACTCACCCACTGCCTCCGCCACCGGTTCCGAAGGATCGGCGCAAAACCGACGATGAGAAACTGCTAATTAATGTGTCGGGGCGTCGCTTCGAGACCTGGCGCAACACACTTGAAAAATATCCCGATACCCTGCTCGGATCAAATGAACGTGAGTTCTTTTACGACGAGGACTGTAAAGAATATTTCTTTGATCGAGATCCAGACATATTCCGACATATACTCAATTACTATCGCACTGGGAAGCTGCATTATCCAAAACACGAATGTCTGACCAGCTACGACGAGGAATTAGCTTTCTTTGGTATTATGCCAGATGTGATTGGTGACTGTTGCTACGAGGATTATCGCGATCGAAAGCGGGAAAATGCCGAACGTCTTATGGACGATAAGCTATCGGAGAATGGAGATCAGAATCTGCAACAGTTGACAAATATACGCCAGAAAATGTGGCGAGCTTTCGAGAACCCACACACATCGACGGCTGCCTTGGTTTTTTACTATGTGACCGGCTTTTTTATTGCCGTATCGGTCATGGCCAACGTAGTTGAAACAGTACCATGCGGTCACCGGCCGGGTCGTGCTGGAACACTGCCATGCGGCGAGCGCTATAAGATCGTGTTTTTTTGCTTGGATACAGCATGTGTTATGATTTTTACTGCGGAATATTTATTACGTTTATTTGCAGCCCCTGATCGCTGCAAGTTCGTCCGTAGCGTAATGAGTATTATTGATGTTGTTGCAATATTACCATATTACATCGGTTTGGGGATCACGGACAATGATGACGTGAGTGGCGCCTTCGTGACGTTGCGAGTCTTCCGCGTTTTTCGCATATTTAAATTTTCGCGACACTCTCAAGGTCTTCGTATATTGGGCTACACACTTAAATCCTGCGCTTCCGAATTGGGTTTTTTGGTGTTTTCTTTGGCAATGGCGATTATCATATTTGCCACCGTCATGTTTTATGCCGAAAAAAATGTGAATGGCACCAACTTTACATCAATTCCGGCGGCATTTTGGTACACCATTGTCACTATGACGACACTGGGGTAACTTAAATTGCTTTCATATACACATACGTGCTTGCATTAAAAACTTTTAATTTTAGATACGGTGATATGGTGCCGGAGACAATTGCTGGCAAAATTGTCGGTGGTGTTTGTTCACTCAGCGGTGTGCTTGTTATCGCCTTACCTGTACCTGTTATTGTATCTAACTTCAGTAGAATTTATCATCAAAACCAACGAGCAGATAAACGAAAAGCACAAAGAGTAAGTACAATAGTAACAATCAAATATAAACATTTCGCTAAAAGAGTACAAGTTGTACTTACTAAAAATAGTAAAAAATATACATTATATGCTTTAATAGCAATCCGTACTAACTCTGTTCTGAAGCACAATCATCATCAATTGTTGTGGTAACCGCTCCCCCTCTACAGCACCATCTACTGTCTACACTATCACTACTGCCTATACTAGAACAGAGACATTAGATGCTGATTTTCTCTTTTCGAACTTTTTATTTAGATGACAACCTCTTCACACAGTGTATGTAAAAAATTATATCTAGATTTTTCCTCCGAGACTAAAGCTTCTGAAAACTCGGTTATTCATTTGAATATCGCAAGCTCCTAGCGGCCTTGAGGTAGCCCTTGACTGTGCGGACAAGACGTTCCCAGAGGCCACCCCACCAAGCTGCTCGTTCTGGTAGGACCTGCAAAGTCCAGTCCAGTTGTTTCAAAGGCTTGCTTGTAGACAGTCAGTTAGCAGATATTATTGTCCAAGGTTCGTTCACTTTTTTGCCATGTAATTTCTTGCAGATTACACATCGATTTATCCCGACCTTAATTAATTGGCGGCCTTGAACTATCCAAAATCTATTCTCTAGGTTGGGAATACGTCAACGTCGCATTCACGCCACAATGCATAACTTGCTGATGTGCGTCTCTTACTATGCATTCTGAAAAATGTAAATATTCGGTAAAATTATTGGGTTGTCCAGCTTCCCAAATTGGCTCTTCGCCAACCGTCCAGTAAGCCAAAGTATACCCTCTGTCATTTTCGGATTCAGACATAGGATTTTTGACAAACGTAAAATAGAGTGCCTCTTTTCTAGGTCATTAACTTCTGCTGGAAATGTCAATAACTCGTAACATCTTGCGTAGTGAACCATACCGTTGCATAGGGAATAATGGTTCGTTTGCCGTTTCGATTGCTGAGATTTGACGTTTTTCTCGTACAATGAGCGTAGCCTTCGTCACTGGCCATGCCACATGGGCTTTCAATAGCCAATCTGGTCCCTGTTTCTATAGATTGGATTGTAGTAGTCTTTTTGCGGTAATACCGCGTGTTAGTAGATCAGCTTGGTTGCACTTTTCTTCGCAATGGCGCCAAATGTAGACATTCGTTAATTTATTTATTTCAGCAAATTTCGATTTGACTGATGATTTTGGCTGCCCAACTCTGGCAACCCAGTTGATTCGTGAGAGATTTTGACCACATGTATGTTTCAGAGATATTTAGGTTTAACTCCTCCTTCAAGTAGCAAGCTAGCCTGGAAGCAACTACGAACTCTACCTCAACCCTTATTTCATCTATTTTGGTATTCCAGTTGGTTCCGAGCACCTTTTGTTCGAGCGCCTGATTGCTGTCTTGTACATCAAGCCGACTTCCGACATTGATCGTTGGAGTTCCATTTGCGTAAATTAAACTTAGCGTATTTTATAAAATCTTTAGCAGTGGTATATACCGCATCAGCTTCTTCAATGGTCGATACACTGGTAACTAAATTGTCTACATAAAACGACTTCTGCATCAGCAACTTCTGGCAACGAAATATCATTAAAACAACATTTAAATCTGTAAATAAATTTTTACCAGGACTTAGATGATCGTTCAATGAAGCCATTCCTTGCTCGCTGGATGACGCATCGAATACAATACGCACTTTTGTCGTCTCTTTGTCTTTACGGTAAACTGGATGATGTGGTATGTAATAGCACTGGCCATCGGTTAGAATTGGTACCCTTTCATCTATGCCAGCCTGCAGCAACTCTTGCATACCTTTATCGTACTCAATCAGTTTTTTTTATTTTTACACAGCTTGTTTGTCATACTGATAAGACGTCTTTTAGCGTTTTGTAGGTTATTATGCAAATCACCTTTAGGAATCTTCCAAGGTAGCCTCACCGAGTAACGTTCTCCGATTTCGCGAACATCAGCTGCTAGAACCTCGTCGTTATCGTCTATGAATGATGCAATGCCGATAGACTCCAGATTCCAAAACTTTTTGATGTCAAAATCATTATACTGCTCCAGAATGTTAAATGCACAAATTCTTCCACTGGGAACTCCGCCTTGATGGCTCTGTATAGTCCACTCGCTATCAATGTTTTCGCGATTGGCATAGTTGAACTTCCAATAACTGTCTTGACCAATCAAAAGATTTATGCTGCTCAACAATTCGACATTGACTACGATGTCTTCAGCAATATTTTTATTTATTTTTTTTGCTGCGTTTGGTAATGGTAAGACATCGTCACATATATTCGGCACAACTGATGCGTAAATTTCAATTACTTTATCTGAATATTGGCTTTGCCCTCTAATTATTACAAGCTTTAATTTTATTGATCGCTGGTTGTGATTAGGTTGCGCAAAAGTGACTATTCTAGCTCTTTCGCTCTCTACGATGGGCAGTTTCAAACGCTTTGCTAAGCTCTCAGTCACATTAGAGCAGTGGCTACCATTATCCATTATAAGTCGAATCAGCAACTTAATTCCTCCGCCCGCTATTATCGCTTTTGCTGTTCGAACAGTATCAGTGTCTGACCCATACTAAACAACTGTATAGATTTCAAGACCTTGCTGCATCATAGAGCTCCCATGCAAATATGTCGGTCTTAGTGTTAAAATGCTCTATGTGACTATACCCTAAACATAATTCAAACCAATAATCAAATATTTCCGAATGTTCTATCACAGAGCGTAGGCAAAAACGTTTTCTATCGGGTGCATGACGAGTATATCAACTTCGGCATAGGCGAAGTTAAACTTTTTTTACTTGTTTTCGTTTCAAATCGATTTTTATTGGCTACATCGATTCAATTTTTGGAAATAATATAAGTTTGCTTTTTACCCTAGTAATGCTTCCACTCTTAAATGTTTCAGTGGTAGTTTTGAAATCATCATGTTGAAGTGAATTTTGTAAAGGGGCTACCGGCTCCAGTAATCGGGGAAACTCCGTTTTTGGCATTTGATACTCGAAAACCGAGCATTTTTGTATGTACTTAAGGGATCTCCGAAATACGTAAAAAGAAAAGTTTCTTGTTTTACCAAATCGAAGGGTTTTTTTTTGTATTGTATAATAATTATAATATTGTAATTCTTATGTTTTTGGAATACAGAAAGCACGATTGGCTCGTATACGCATCGCTAAGGCCTCGTCGGGAGCTGCGTTTGTCAATAAGAAAAAGGCGGCTGAGGCTCGTTGGGCCGCACAAGAGTCTGGCATTGAATTGGATGACAACTATCGTGACGAGGATATTTTTGAGTTACAGCATCATCATCTGCTGCGGTGTCTTGAGAAGACAACGGTACGTATACTTAACACATTCAATTTTTATACATACTGTATATACTATTAACTGCAGATATAATAAACACTATTACAACGGTATGATGATGAATTTTGTTTTTGTTTTTTAATTTTATTTTTTTATTATTATTATTAATTTTTTTTTTTTTTTTTATCTTAAAGAAGTATATGTTATGTGGGAATTCATATTACATTTCGTTTATTCATTCTTTTCATATGATTTTTGTGTGATTTTTTCTTTTTCGTTTCTTTTTGACAGATATAGCAACATTTGACCTTTGTTCTTATAACAGATAAAAGCAGTCAGTCAACCAACAATTACCACAAATAACACAATACTCTACAACAGTCACAACAACCACAACCATAACAACAACAACAACAACAACAACAAGAATAACACATACACAAGAACAAAAACAAATAGCGACTTTAACAAGAACTAATTTTATGGATTACGATGAACTAAGAAATTTTCAAGGATTTTACATTTCGCAAATGAATTGTAATTTGTATTTGTATTTTTATATGTATTGTTATCAATATTCTTTTCTCCTTTAAGTGCTAAACATTTTCTTTTGTATTTATATATTGTACTATATATATATTTTGTTATTGTGCTTGTGTCTTACATTATGTTCATGTTCACATTTGATGATGTGTACATTAATTACTTTGTTTCTTTCCACTTTTTTTTTGTCTAAAATTTTTAATGACAATCTTAATCAAATATTACTACATATAATAATTGTATGAAGGACCGACCAATTGGCCAAGCATACAAAATTTTGTAACAAAAAAAAAACCCATGTAGCATACCATAACCATAGCATTTTATCTGTTTTATGTAAGTTGGAAGTAAAATTGAATAATTGTGTAAAACTGTCGTACAAATAAATAAGTATATCAAAAAGAAGTCTGTGGATAAAAACACAATGCGAATCTATAAGCACTAAATTAATACGAGATTAACACAAATATACGAAAGAGGTCAGAAAATTAACTTCGATTAACCCGTCTCTGCTTTGTACTGATGCATTAGATAGCCTGATTTCCATTTCTTTATCGGTTTCATCATTCAGAACCAAACGATGCCTGTTTTGCATTTCTTGTTCTACGATCAATATTTGAATAATAACTTGGCATAATTGATTTAAAATTATAAGTAGTTTATTGTAGCCCGTAAATGGAATCTTTATGAAAACCTCAGCATTGATTTTCCTAATTTTCTTATATTGCAAGTGAGCAATTGTTTCTTTTACTTTATATGATATATGCCATAATAATGATTACTTGAAGCTAAATTTCAAAATCACATTTAAAGAAACTTTGCTTCTATAAATAATGATAAGCTGGAACGAGTAACAACAGTGATTAAACCCAAATTTCCCACCAGAAATAATAAAATAAACAAAGAATATTTCATATTCATTGCACTGCACACTCTAGAGGTCAGTTACGAATTATTATTATTCTTATTAGAATGATTGAATATGAATTACTTCTTTTTTTGTTGAATCAGTTGTTTATGTACATATAAACCTTCCGCAAAAAATCTGTCAATAACAGTGACAACCGTATTAAGTTCTGTTGCGTGGTTTAGAATTTTTGCGTATCGGGTTGGACAGCACTTTAGACTTTGTTTTATAATATTGTATGTAGAATTACTCTAGGATAACAATAGCAATGAAAACTCTGAATTGAATCTTCTTTGCGAATTACATCTACCAGTTATCGGGAAATTCCATTAAATTCGATACATTTTCTGTGTATGACAATAAGACTTCTAGTAAGTTTCAATTTCCCGTCATATTGATCGTTTATTGATAATAGACAAACATTCAACACACTTGCAGGTACTGCGATACTAAGTTCTCCTCTTTTGCTGCTCATTTTTATCAGTCTTCAAGCAATAGGGTTTTATTTATTTGATTTATTTAGTTAAATTTAATCATAATTATTAAATTATGACAAAATACTGTCAACTTAAAAATAAATAATTATTAACATAACACAGGAGAATAAAGCAACAAAGAAAAACATAATTAATAATAATAAGTGATTAAAGTTATGCTTAAAACTAATTTATTTAATTAATGAATAACAAGCAAACCATTGGAGGAATTTTATTTATTGGCTATGGCCAATTGTGGTCAGAGACAGAAGAGATGTGTGAACCAATGACCGCTGGCCACTTCATCTAGTAGACGTTCCAATTCCCGAAGGCAACGAAGGACGATGATGTTAAGCGCAGAGGGGCGAGATCTCAGGCGAGAGGCCGTGATAGAACTTATTATAAAGAGTGCATAAAACTCGGAAAGTATAGTTAATTGTGCATGTACCTATAGCTAAGACAACGAAATTTCTAGACCAACATTATCGGTAATAAGTTTGTAAAAGAAGCTTATACAAAGAGTAATGATAGGAGATCTATAAGAAGAAGCCTGCTAAAGTAAACCACGAAGTACAAGGAGAAGGAATTGCTTCTGTATCGACTCAATGCGATCTTGATGTTTTTTATATTGGGGGCTCCAGACACACGAACAGTATTCAACTTCTGTTCGGACTGGAGTAATGAAAAGAACCTTAGTAGTGTAGGGAACATTAAATTCTTTAGACTATCTTTTAATAAAGCCGAAAATACTCTTAGCCTTATTAATAGTTGTTTCTTCAACTATAATGGTTGAAACTCAATTTAGGTTCAAAAATCACTCTAAGGTTAAAGAGGTAGAAACACTCGCCGATGCCTTATTGTCTATTGTTTAAAAAGCTAAGTCAGGTCTCATACGATGAAACGTCATCAACATGCATTTAGCGCAGTTTAGCTCCAGTTTAACACCAAAAATGGGGTGAGGTTAGTCTAATATGCGAAGAGATATTGTTAAACGATAGGCAGAGTTTGACATCATCAGCATACATAAGAAAAAGAAAGTATCTCAAGGGAAAAGGAAGATCTTTTATAAAAAGATTGAATAATAATGGGCCAATATGGCTTCCTTGAGGAACATCAGAAGTGACATCAACAAGACTAGGAAGAGTGGAGTTAAATAACACTATTTGTTAAAAAAAGAAGAAATCCAATAAAGAAGATGTTGCGGGAAGCCTAAAGGGTCCAGCTTATGTAAAAGCAGATAATGATTAACGGAGTCAGCGCTTTGCTGAAATCTATGTAAATGGTATCAGTTTGATATTTTTCTAAGATTTACTAAAAATGTAAACTCAAGCAAATTTGTAAAACCGTTTTGACACGGCGAAATAATAGAATTACAGTGGTGATAAAGGATGAAGTAATAATTTTTTCAAACAACTTTGGAATTGCCAAAAAGTTCTGTAATACCTCTGTAGTTGGATATGTCAGCTTTGTTACCATTTTTATGTAGGGGAACTATAAATGATTCTTTATAAATAAAAGGAAATAATTCACTCTGAAGTGATAAATTGAAAAGTTTCAGGAGTGGCTTACATAAAGATTCAGCACGGTACACAACTAGGTATTTTATCAAGACCGGGTGAGTAAGCAGATTTCAAATTTGTAAGACGACTCTCCTCACCAATTACAGGAGAAACAATGTGGTTACTTTGGGAAATTGGATATGGATAACGATTGTAAATATATGATTCAGAGGAATAAGTGGATTGAAAAAATTTTGCGAACAAGTCTGCAATACCCAAATTACTGCAGACTTGTTCGTCAACTAGTTACATCGACGAGGGAAATAAAGAAGACTTGCGAATTCACAAAGTTATAAAAGTGCTTAGGGTCACGCGAAAATTAACAAAAGGCTATTTAAAGAAAGAAAATTAGCCCGAGCCACACAAAAATTCGTAAAATCAATAAAAGAGCCAGTACTTTTGTATTTTTTATAAAGCCTCGACTTAATGTTCTGCAGGTTAGATAGTCTTTTCGCAAACCATGGTGGTTTGTAGGATTATTTATATTAACGTTAAAGGAGACATAGGTATTAAAAACCCTTGCAGTAGTCATATCACTACAATTATACAAATAAGACCAATCAGTTCCAAGAAAGATTGTATTTAATTGGGCAAAGCTTACTTTGCGAAAATAAAACCGCTGGTTACATGTAGATGTCGAGGCAGAAACAGGACAGGTTAAAGAATGGGATATTTCCATTGTTGGATAGTAAGAATCCTCTGGGATGCATAAAGGTTAAGATATTGATACAGAAGTACCAAAGGAATCATTACAGAACAAAAGATCAAGTAATCTATTCCAGTGATTGACTACAGAGTTCATTTGAAACAAAGTGTGGTCAAGCAGGGAATCCAAGAAATCATGATGTACTGAAGGAACAAGATAGTTCGAGGTATCAAAAAAGGACCACGAAATGAGTGGCAGGTTAAAATCGCCTAGCACGATAAGAGAGCATCACGGTCTTAAAGAATGTTATTAACTGCGTTAATAAATAAATAAATAAGTTTTCATTAGGAATTAGGCGGAATATAAGAACATGATTTAAAAACAGATTCATGAGGCAACAACAATTTGACACAATTTAACTCAATGTCAGGTGAACAGTTCAAATTAACAAGTTCAGATCGCAGCTGAGATGCAACAGCGATGAGGACACCGCCACCACGACGACACGCTATACAAATGTTGAGTTTAGCGCCACCACAACGGCACGCTATACAAATGTTGAGTTTAGTAAGGAGACCTCTTAAATTTTGATAATAAATAGAAAGATTATCAGAAAGCAAAATTAGTTTTTTGAGATTGTGTTCGAAAGTGAAGTTAAACTAGTATAAGGCACTAGCAGATAGATTGTCGAAGTTTTTTCAGTCATGATTTAAATTCATATGATAGTATGCTCAGGCCAAAATTTTGGATCACAAATACATAGTTGCAAAAATATTGTCGGGGACTATTATTATGAAAGACGTGGGTTCGAGAAATTAAATTTCTGAATACATATTCGCCTTAACATTTATTTTGGCTGCAATGTAAGAAACAACATCTTTGCAGGTTGTATTTGTTGCTAACCTAGAAATTAAAACATATAGTCGGGGAGCAATCACAGTAAGAACAGGTGTTGATTTGGCTCAAGTTGAATTAGTGATCATCAGTGACGGTGGAGGCACAGAGCTAGGTGATTAGAGGAATGAAGGGGAGAATCAGGAATTGTTTTAAAAAGCATAAGGGGCAATGATGATTGCGCTTCAGGAAGGGGTAGAGCATTCGCAGCATCAGAAGGACCAGAAGACATGGAAATTGAGGGCACTGGAGGATGTAAAGATGTAATACCATTTGGTATAGGGGAAGTTTAGAGGGAAAGCAAGGGAAGATCAAAATCATGGTTCCCAAGAAGATCAGGTGCAGATTCAAATTCTTTCGACAATTGCAAAGAAAGATTCTTAAGTTTTAAAAAGTCATGACAAGACCATTTAGTACCACCACAGCCTGACTTATTTCCATAAATCCTGTCATGGCCTTTTCCAGTCAAATTGGCACACTTTAAATGTGCTACATTATCCCACATCCAACAGATGACAGCACGATTTTTATTATTGTTGAAATGGTCTTTATTATTGCATGTATGATAGCAACACCGTATATTAGCAATCAAAAAGATAATTTAAGAGAAAATACAAATAAAAATAAAAAAAATAAGAAAAACAATTAAGAAGTTTAACTTCGACTATGACGACCCCCTAGAAAACGTTTTTGCCTACGCTCTGTGATAGAGCATTCAGAAATATTTAATTATTAATTTGACTCATGTTTAGGGTATTGTCAGTACACAAAGAGCATTTCAACACATATTTCGGTGTCAATATTTGTATGGGAGCTTTACGATCAAGTAATCCTAGGGTCTTGAAAACTACACGGTTGTTGAATATGGGTCAAACACTTCAAATATCAGTTCGATAACACAAAAAACAAAAAAAAAAAATTTCTAATAAAAATGTAAATTTGGGTTTGGATTTATATGGGAACTATACGATCCAGGGTCTTTACGCATTTCATGGACATTAATTTGTATTATAGTATATAAATTTTAGTTCAATATGACAAAAAACAAAAAAGTTTTTCTAATAAGAATTTGAATTTAAATGGGTGGTTTGTATTTGAGATACCGCCCCTAGTGGTCCGATTCGGCTGGCTCCGACGAATGTACTGCGGCAAATTTTAAATTCAAATCAATGCTAGCGATAACCGCTTAGTTTATAGGGGGGCATACACAACGGACAGCAGCAAAAGAATAGAAAATTAAGTTCCGTTCGCAAACAAAGACAGTCATCTCAAGTCAAACGTAGCGGCGAAAGCTCACTTTCTATCGGGACATAAAATCGGAACGAGCAGCAACAGTACGTGGAGCGACATAGTAATTGTGCGTTTTTTTTTTTTATCAACAAACAAACATTTCGAGAAAGGACACAGTAGAAAAGACGGGTTGTGTCGTGCCGCCTAAATCCCGTCTAATGGTAACTTCGGCTCCGCATCCGCCTACGAAGTTTTAGCGGTATTATTACTATGGTATTTACATTTTGTCATACGACGTCAGATTTCTAACTTCCTCTCTAATCTCTCACTCAACAAAAACCAAATACGCGAAAGAAGACAAAGAACGCTGTGTATAACCAGAGGCTGTATAAAATAGATACAAAATTGAAGGTGACAAAACTTTTTTACAGTTATGATTCGCTCTCACAAAAATGAGAATGTGACGTCATGAGAAAATTGCTTCTTGGTCCAATTTTGAAGTTTTGTGCTTATAGAACTTGCTGGAAATTGTATGAAATCTAGTAAAATTGCTGTTTTCTGTTTAATTTATTATTTTATTCCAATTTTTGGATACTTTGTGTTGACTCGCAACCCTAATTTCTACATTTTCAGTGCATTTTCACGTTATGTTCAACACTAAATGCGTGCTTTTCAGCGTGTAATATACTGAACTTAATGTCTTATGTGCCACAAGTATTTGTTTTTATTACTTAAGTATTAATGACTAGAAGAAGTCATTATTAGCTTGTTGCATCCTTGATACAAAAGATATAAAGTTTTTTTTTGCAGAAACAAAGTGCTATCATTTTGAAACTTTCAATAGTCTTTACTTTTACACGGCAAACATAACCACAAGTTTTTAAGAGTATAATGTCAGCTGAATTGAAGTAATCTTTGACTGAAATTGGTTACAGCTGCGATCGTGATGTTAAGTTCGCTTTCCCCTGAGCTGTTGGCACTTGTCGCTATTGCTCACATTATATACGGGGTTATCTTCCTTGATATTTTTTTTTTTTGGTTGTACTTATGGGGTCAAGATGGACCCGGTAGGTGGCGCTTTTGTCGAGATACAGGCACTTTTTTTTACCCAATTTTTAACATTTTTTATCTAGCGCACACCGATTTCAATAATTTATATTGATTATTATATTGTATAATGACAAATGAATGCTAATAAAAGAGTTGCATACTTATTTTTTTCAGTTTTTAACTTTTAATATAATATTTTTAAGTATTAAGTTTTTTGAATACCACTGCAAGACCAAGCATAAAAAGTTTTTTACGTTATTTTGTATTTAATGCTTTGGTTGTTATTATTGTTGTATTTTTCCTCTCTGAGTATGCACTTTTTGCGCTTTTCGTTTCTGTATTTTATATTCATTTAAAGTGGGACAAGAAAGAGACGGTGTGTTTCGTGTTTGAGGCTATTGATCAATTTTGGTTTGTTGATAAGGGAAGTGGGAGGGTCGCGGGGTAGTCGTGCACCAAAAATCAAAACGTGTTCTGACGATTTTTTTTCCCATCTTCTTTCGCGTATTTAAATATTACAAACATATTTCGAATACCACGCGTACGAATTCGAGGGCACAGCTGTAACTTGTAATCTTAGTCCTAATCCAAAAAAAAAAAAAAGCGTAAAGAAAGAAAATATTTATAAGTTTGTATTGACGATTATATTTACTTAAATCGCACGTGTTGCACCCGCGATCACTTGAAAAGTTGTGCGTCAAGCTTTCAGTTACTTAACTCCAAAACTGAGGGACTTGTTTGCATATATGCAGGCGAACAGACGGACATACGGACATGGCTTAATCAATTCGTCTCATCGAGCTGATCACGAATATATATATTTTATGGGGTCTCTGTTGCATCCTTCTGCCTGCTACAAACTTAATGACAAACCTATAATACTATTCGCTGCGTGAAGAGTATAAAAACGAGAAGCTAAAAATCACAAAATTCTATTTTAAGTGAGGTGGAGATTTAGGGCTGCCAACGCTTTTGCATATGATGCCGATAATCTATGGTAAAATATCAATTTACTAAAGTTAACATCGAAAAATGTATAATTTGATGCAGCGTGTGCGATTTCTTTACATATAAACATACATCTTTTTAAATATACTTACATACAAACATACAAATGTAATCTACTTTCTTGCTTCTAGTTGTTGTTTCCCAATATTTTGTTGTTGTTGGTATATGATATGCATATACATATTGTTAATTGGTCCTATTACATACATAAACACAATCTACATATACATATACAATATATTTTTGGTCTAACTGTTTTTTTGTGAATCATACCTACATAGTATATTATGGTAAATTGTGTAAAAACACTTTTTCTTCTTCTCTTTTTTTTTCTCTGTGTCTGTTTTTATGATTTGTAAATTAAAAAGGATCGTGAATTTGTTGAATTAGAAATACCCTACAATGGACAACCAAAACGACCGGGTTCGCCATCACCAATGGCAAGCCCGGCACATTCAACAAATAGTGCGGCGGGACTCATTCAATCCTGTTGTGGACGATGCTGTTCTCAACGTTACCAGGTCAGTATGTGTTTCTGTATGTATGTATGTATGTATGATATTTATTTATGTTTCTATTTATTTATATGTATATGTATGTATCCATACAAATGTTGCTGATTTTCATTATTTTCTTGATGTTTATAAATAAATTTCTTTGTATGTATGTATGTATGTTTTGTAATTCACTGCACTTGATCCTGTGAATGTCACACAAAAATGACTTTGACTTTTCAAAACAAAACCCAAAATGGTTATTGAATAAAAATATCTCACGACTTTCGCTACAAGAAGTTTATGAGAAACAATTCAATTTGCTTACTAAATCACACCAATGTTAGAAGGCGGATTCCGCTGTTAAGGTTATAATAATTGTTATGCCTTTTTTTTTTGGTAAAAAAAAAATATATATATATAAGCCTACATACACCCAACTGAAAAAAACTGGGTACACAAAATTTCTCAAATTCATTTTTTACTAAACTGGGTTTTTTTTTTTTTATTTTTTTTTTAGTATTTACTGAATCTCCTATATTAAATAGGACTAACAATAAGGTTGCAAATCTTATAAAACTAATACACATGTGTCCCTCCTACAATGAAGAGGAAGGAGTTCACTTGGCACTACGAGCCTCTAATTAATCAAAAGGGCAGCACGATCGTTACGGATCAGTCGAGATGAGTTCCTTGTATGGACAAGGACTCTGGCTAGGGGATTAACATGCCGAACTAATTTATCCAAGTAAATAGCTTTACGCTTGGAACATTCATCTTTGACAGGTGGTACTTCCAGGTCCTTGTGAATGTCTTCATTCCTGATATACCATGGCGCTCCCGTGATTGTTCTAAGTATCTTGGATTGTGCTCTTTATATAACTTCAATGTTACTCGCGCTCGCGGTACCCCACAATTCAGAACCATAAGTCCAAATTGGTTTAATAACAGAGTTATACAGCATCACCTTGTACTCAAGTCTCAGTCCAGATTTAGAATTGATTAGCCAGTGAAGACTTTGAGCCCTTAGTTTCAGATGTACCTTTTTAGATTCTATATGCTTCCGCCAAGTAAGCCGTCTGTCCAGGTGAACGCCAAGATAAGTTACCACTTGGGTTTGAGGAATTGTAACACCATTTAATGTTACTGGAGAACAAGTCCGTCGGTTCAATGTAAATGTAATATGCTTACATTTCCCCTCATTGGCTTTAATCCTCCAGTTGGATAACCACTCCTGAAGGCTTTTAAGATGAGCATCCAAGCTTGCGGAAGCTTTAACTGGGCAACGGGAGCGACTGATTACGGCAGTATCATCAGCGAAAGTCGAAGTAACAATTTGACTACATGTTGGAATGTCGGCAGTGAATAACATGTATAGAGTTGGTCCCAAGACACTACCTTGGGGAACTCCTGCTTTTATCTTAAATTCATTTGAAACGAAATTTTTCTGCCTTACTACAAACACTCGATTTGATATGTAGGATTGCAGGACTCTATGCATATTTTGGGGTAGTAAACACTTTATTTTGTAAATCAAACCCTCATGCCATACTCGATCAAACGCTTGTGCTACATCAAGGAATACTGCTGAGCAATATTCTCGCAGTTCAAAGGCAGTTCTTATTTCCGAAGTTACTCTGTTGACTTGCTCAATCGTTCCATGTTTTGCTCGAAAACCAAATTGATGATCTGGGATTGAACTATTTGCTTGTAACTGGTGATTGAGTTTGGCTTTAAGGACCTTCTCAAATAGCTTAGAAAGACATGGAAGCAGACTTATAGGTCTATATGAAGAAGGACATGTCCTATCCTTCCCGAGCTTTGGAACCACTATAATAACCGATTTCTTCCATTGCTTTGGAAAGTACCCAATTCGAAAGATAGCATTGAAAAGACACGAGAGAAAAACTATTGCTGCGTTTGGAAGTTCAGTTATCATTTTTGGCACAATTCTATCATAACCAGCAGATTTTTTGGGTTTCAGTTGAGTCCTAAACTGGGTTTTAACAATCTGAAAATTTTTTGGGCATTTCTGGAAATTTCTTTTACATTTACGTATTTAAGAACTTGGATTGACACAACCATCCCAAAAGGCACGCTGTTAAAAATGTGTCCATTCACAAAATAGCACGTCAGGTACAGTTTAATGAAAGTCTAGTACGCCGCCCAAGTTCTACTTTATAAGAACCAACCGACTTTCCTCTATATGATGATAAGGGTTGCATTTCCAAATATAAAACGGTATCTATTTTGATGCTAGAGGGTATATGGTAGTTAATGCGGATAAATATAAATATATTATCGATGGAGTTGTACCAAGTTTAGAATTTGTTAAAGAATAGGAAGGTCTAATTTTTCGGTATGATTCCGCATCTTGTCATCGGATTCGCTCTGTAAGCAACACTATGAAGAATTGCCGTTTCAGCACATTTTTTGATGAGAATGAAATAAGTATTTTCTAAAGATTGAAAAATTTTTAAGGAAAATCTGGTTCAGATTGAATTGGCCAGACAACAATGCACTCTTAATACCAATTGAGATTGTTTGAGCCCATCCAATAACCAATATTCGAAAGAAGACCCCTAAAACTATTGCTGAATTAATGGAATCGCCTTATTAAAAGTGTCAATAAAGCCAGGAGTGGCGCTTCAAAAAATAATCTCTCTCATATTGATAAATCTAACAGAACAGAATCTACACAATCGTTTTCGCTTTTTGAACAGCTGTTTTTATTGTGGTTATACACAAAAAAATCGCTGCGCGCACGTTGCGCTAGTTTCAAACGCAAATTTTGTGGAAAGTGCATAATTAAAAACAATTTGCAATGTATACAAATATAACTTTCAATTTCTTCTCTCCTTCCTGCTACGTATTTTATTAATATTTTAACAGAAAGTTTACAGTTTGAAATTTTCTTGCAATCAACAAAAACAAATCAAATAGGAACTCAATCATGAAAAAATTATGTTCGACTACAAAATCAACAAAAATTACCAAACCGCTGAAACATGACCAAATACTTCTCAAGTCTGATGGAGGGTTGCCAGAATTTTGACAGAAAATGTGTGGTATATTATTATAGATGTGAGAAAATGTGGGCATATACACACACATGTAACAACCCCCTTTTCCGTGTGGTTGTTGTAAAATAGATGCCGCATATTCTTGTACCTATAAAATATGCCGCATTTGTTACTGTGTAAATACCCTATAAGAATGGTTGAAAGTTTACAGATTGTCGAAATCAGAAGTGGGTTTTTTTTTTCAATTATATTTTACAAACTATTGTATATTATGCAATATTTTTTTTTTTCAGTATATTTTACAGTTTTGTTTCAAATTAACCGAATTCAATTAAAATTGTACAAAATTTTACCAATTTGTTTAACATTTCAACTACCTCAAATAACTGAAATTAAACAAAAAAAAAAAAAAAAAAAACATCTAATGCGGTTTTTCTTTCGTTTGGGTGTATGTACATACATATACAAACATATACATACTGTAAATAGTATTCTTTTTGTTTTTAATTTTAAACTGACCTAATATCAAATAGCATGGCAAATGGGTGGGTGTAGCAGTTTCAACACTATTTGAAGCCTTTTCATATTTAGTTGATTGCGCCTTCTCATATCAAGACATTGAATTTATGACATGAGGATGCACTTACTTGTTTTCTAACTACTTTATATTACAATACATGGTTTATACTACAATATAAATAACGTATCAAGCTTAATGTTATTGGCACGGTCTTTCTAGATTATTTATAGTAAAAGCTGTTTCCATTGGGAAGACTTTGATTCAAACGAAACTATGTGGCATCTCGTTCGCTCAGCCACCAACAAATTACATGACTACAAGACCATGACCAAAAAATGTTTGAATGGTCATGAATTCTATGTTTATATAATTGCAATACACTCTCATACATACATGCATACATATTTGAATTGGCAGAGTTAAAGCGAATATACAATAGATAGATAGACAGGTATTTTATTTATTACACACAAGTTTAACTTCTATTATTGTGGCAATTGACATACAAACATACATAATTATTTCAAATGTTTTTATATCCTTATTAACCGATTTTTTTTGCTTTTATTTCACTTTATTTATTTATTTCACAGGCATGTGGAAAGTATATGCCAGCAACAAATAACGCGCAAAGTGGCCAGAATAACCAGCCTATGGATGGAACTTATCTGGTTGAGGCATCTTTTTAAGTGTTCGTTGTAAGCATAGCAATTTGGATATTAGAGAAAAAGATATGCAAAACCAAATTATGTTATTAGTTACAAAAAGTTAAGCGTCAAAACTTTAGAAAATAGAATGGAATCGAAAATTATAATAAACAAAATTACTTCTGAAAAATGAAAGAAAAAAAAAAAAACTAAGTACAACCAAAAAGAACGCTAATATTGATCTCGCCAAAACTTACATGCAATGCACTACACATACGCAAGTTGTTATTTATTCTATTTATTTATTCTGTACTGTGAACATCTATGGGGGTCAGTTAAGTCAATAAGTAGTTAGAAAATCTTATTGTAGTGAAGCCCCTATTTTCTTTTTTCCTTTTCTCCTCTCACTCTATACGTTTTGTCCAAGCCTATCAAGTACATAATAAAATTTGTTCAACCCTTGAAAATAGGCTTCTGTATTTTCAATTAGCTTCCTTCTGAGACTAAAGATTTTTTTCATCGTTTTGTTGGTCTTCTATTCTTGTTATAACCTAATAACCTGTACAGTGATTGATCATCATGAATTTTAAGGCAATAAAGGAAATAACAACAGTAGTAGCTTAATTTTGAAAACAAGATGGTTATTAAAATAATATCGGATTACCGAGCCTACCTCTTCTAGTTATTTGAGATCAATTGCTTTGACTTATTCTCTGTGGTCGACAATAAGACGTATCTGTTGGAAATTTCAGCTTGATTCCTCAAAATCTTGATTTCGTTTGAATAATTCTCGGTGTGTGTTCCTAAAACTTAAGCTCCAGTATTTCGGCATGAACTTATGAATGCAGTTCGAATACTTTTGGAACACACATCGCATGTACATAGCCCAATGCACAGTTCTAAGTTTTACAAGCGTCACAGTAAAGGTTAAAAGGTATAAAAAATGAAGTGATCAAGTGATAATGTGGCTACATAAAAACTGTTATTTCAAAATCTTAAAAAACTGATAGACTTGTTTATAGTGAATATGTGGCAGGATGGATAGATGTAGATCTTTTCCCTTGTGGTACGGAATAGTCAACAATAATATAAACATACTCTATGGGATCTTCGATGTAGGGTCTATGTGTTTTTACAAAAGTATTGTAAAAGCGATGATGATATATCCACAAGAAATAGAATCTAAACTTTTGTTTCACAAAACTTACATATTTTAGTACATCAAACCCACATATATTTATATAACATATTCACTTGTAAGTCCAATCAACCCGTCCAACTTTATTTTTTTTTTTTTAATTATAAGGTGGATAGGATAGCTGATATTTGGTTCCGCTGTAAGCGAAATTTATTTCAAACTTTGTCCAGGCCTTTTTTTTTGGAAAAAAAAATTATATATAACACTTTTTGGAGAGTAAGTGCATATATTCTCTTTACATGTTCAGAATGGAAAGAAGATTTAAAAAAGGTTGCTTTGAGATAAATGGAGAAGGGTGACAAATAATTTGTGTCCTCAATGGAAGGAAATTTTAATTTTGTTGGAAAGACCAAAATGAAAGATACGGTGAATATTTAAAACAATCTTGCTGTGCTTAGTAAGAGTAAACAGAGTGTAACAAACAAATTTCGATGTTAGTATTCGATTTGCTGGATGGACGGATTAGCATAGATAAAAAATGTTCTTGTAAAGCTAATACATTTCCAATTACTCTTTAGTGTCTTATATTTCTGCCTCTGGGTTGTTGGAAAAAATATTCACCAAAGATAAAATCATATTCAAAAATTAATTATTAAGAGTAGATTCAAGACAAATCTAAAATAATCTACATAGATATTTGGTTTTTTTTTTCACTACAATAAATAAGGTTAAGTAGATCTCCAGAACAATAACGATTTAATAAATACTTTCTCGTAGAAATAAATAATGTAGAGTGACTTAATAATTAAATCCTATGAATTAGAAAAACATGTATTTGTTTGGTTTTTTTTTTTTTCACAAAAGATACTCAAGAATCTGTATTAGGATATAAAGTATTTAAAAAAAAATTGAAATTACATTGGAGATCATAGATGTTGTGCAAAGGTTTCAGTTCTAATTCGATTTTAATAAATTATTTATTCTACTTATTACCATTGAACTATTCAATGTTCTCAAACCTCTCTTCATCCATAAAGAACATTTGTGGTAACAAAACAATAAATATTATTTTCCATTTCACCGAAAATTTTATACCCTGCACACAATCAGTAGAATATATACACAATACGACCAATCTGGACAAAGTTCAAATGTTTTCACATAAGTGATCCATAAAAGTAGTCACATACTCGTATATTTGTAAAATATGCAAAGTACTTAAAGTAATAATAATTTAAAATAAACAATTTTTTATGTATTTCCTATTTTTTAACAAAACTACTATTCCTTTGTGAAAATTTGTTTAATTGGTTTAAATTTTTCAAGAAATAAGTAAATGTTATTTTAAAATTTAAAAGAAATTTTTACTATATAAGCCTTTATTCTATTTTTTTTTTTTTTTTTTTTTTTGTGTTTATTTTATGTAAGAGTATCTACGTATAAGTATGTTTCCATTATGTTATTGTAAATCAACGTTTTCTCATAAGTATTGCATGTTTTTTGCAGTTTAAGTTTTACAAGGAATCGAATTTTAAGAAATGTAAAACGTCATTTAAAAAGCAAAAACATTATAATAGTTATTATTAATAATTTAAATACAAAAATACATACGGCGATGTAAGTAAATAACATTAGGTAAATGAAACAAAACATATTAATTTCTTTCCCTTTTTATTAGAAAATCATTGTGTAACTTATGCTAGCCTTGCAATTATATCTGTCATTAGCCTTCACTTTAAGATTTGGTATTAAAAATAATGAACTTCCCATTAGAAATAAAGAGAGTAGATATTAAGTCTGGAGAGAGCGACAGCTACTACTGAGCGTAAGCGACGCATAATAAAATGGCGCCAAATTTAGAAACTGAATATTAGAATTCGCATTCGCGAATGTTTAAAAATTGGTATTCGTTTCATCACTAATACAATCATTCATAGATTCGCACACACAAACAGCTGTACTGTTTTAAATGCTCTCAAATATCGGCGGAATTGGATTTGAAAGCAGGCAGCAGCACAGTTCGCCGAATTGAGTGTGCGGAGAGCAAAAGCTCTGAGATAGACCCAAGTCTCAAGATATGTATGTTAAGAAAGCATAACTTTCAATTAACCCCGCAATGCAATACGTGCAGTATAGTTTAGAACAGGGTTGCCTAGACCAATGTGGCCAGAAATTTCTTTGACCCTCTGTTTAGCGGTTTTTTTTTTTCTGGTGCTCCCCGCTCAAGTATACAGCCGTCGTTTAGAAAACATAGGTGCAAGGAATAGGAGAACTATATTCCGTGAATTGTGCATGTAGCAAGGGCATTTGGGACCTATAATAATGTGTTTTCCTTTGGTGTAAATCAAAACACACTCACACATAATAAATATATAGTATTTAAAGGGTATATTATACATACATGCAGATATATGTAATATCATTTCAATACAAATCTACACATAAACATTACACATACGAGTACGTAGGTATGTACTCATATGTGTATGTACCTTAAGACAATAAAGTACCCGGAATTTGTCATTTAAATTGCCCCGTTAAGTATTTTTTTGGTTTTTTTCTGTATGTTAGTAGGACTGTTCTTAATTACTATGCCAAAAATGAGCGCGTTCTGTCAACCAGTTTGTTTACAGCAGCTGGTTTCATCAGTCCACCCCAGTAGTTCTCGGCGAATTTTGTTTGATGGTGTCTATGGAGTCATGCCGGGTTCTCCGAAGTGGCAATTTGAGTTTGGGGAACTGGAAAAAGTCACACGGAGCTAACTCAGATGAATAGGGTGGCTGGTCGATGGTATTTATCGCGTTTTTGGACTAATAATCGTTGATAATCGTGGCCCGATGAAAAATTTTTGGACAAAATTCAGCTCAATCGGAACGAGCCGAGCGGCGACGCGCTGCATGCCCAAATGGTTGACCAAAATAAAACGAGCTGTTTCACGATTGATGTTGAGTTCACGTGCTATCTCCCTAACACTAACATGATGATTTTCGAGCATGATTTCTTCGATTCGGCACACGAAATTTCGTTCAATATACAAAATTTGAGACAAACTCTTTGTTCAATATTTTTTTCCCATGGTAAAATTCGCCGAGAACTTTTTAAACCAGCTGCTGTAAACAAACTGGTTGACAGATCGCGCTAAAAATCCTAAAAAATTTAAATGACAAATTCCGTGTACTTTATTGTCTTAAGTTATGTTTATTTCATATTTTAGCAACCGTGCATAACATAAAAAGGTACATCCATTGGTGCGGCGTTAGCTTAGCTCATGTATAGTTAGATCGATTACAAAAAGATTTCACGATATAAAGTAATAGTGAAGGGAAATTGTAATAATCCTTAGTATATTCTAAATAAAATTTAATTTGGAACGTATATGCGTATTTATTGATTATTTCGAAATTTATATTAATAAAGAAAATTAATTAAATTAATTACAATTAATAAATAACAAAATGAAAAGCAATTAATTCTTTAAAAATTGGTTCTTGCTTTCTCTCGATATAAGTATGTATGTACATACAAGTATAATAAGTATATGCACACCATACTTCTTTACATATTTAAATTTACTTAATATTCTTAAGCAAAAATATACACTTGTGTAAAAGGTTAGGCTTACTGATTGAAACATGTAGAAATAGAACACTTTGTCGTAGAACTCATAACCTGCATATGGAAATGATCATAGTGACGATGTGTCTTCTGTCTGTGCAATGTTATTCTATCCTTTTTTTCTGTCGAGGTGAATTTCGCCATAGACACATTTTATTGTCGTACGCAGATATTTAAGATATAAAAGATTCGATGAACCACAGTTACTATTCCGTCTTGTTTTGTTTTGTTAGTTGCTTGGCCAGACCCTGGTATACTCTGGACCATCCAAATAAATCAACATAAGCAAAATACTTAGGGTCTTCATGAAAACGAATAAATCGCACAACACACAAATGTATAACAGTTGAGATTTTGTATAACAATTTCTCCATATAAACAAAATGTGTGCGTTCGTATAAATTTGTGCGACGATTGATCACAATAAAAGTAAGCGGTGCCAATTTTTTGCATTAATTATGAATTGGCAACTCAGTGAAATAATTTGGTAAAAGTAAACAATAAACGCCACAGGTAGTAAAAAAATGGTTGATTTACAATTTTAATACAAAGAGCAGATAAGAAATGGAAATAAATAATTCAATCACACTGCTTTTTTTTTTTTTGCTTCTTTTCGGCATTTTCATTTCGACAAGAACACAAATAACAATTTTTTCCGATTTGTTCAATTCACAAAAAACGGGGTCCTTCATAACAGTGACCACATAACTTTATACATTTGTGTGTTTATGCGATTTATTCGCTTTCATGAAGACCCTAACTAAAGTATTTTGTATACCCCATAGCATTTGCATTATAATTAATTACCGCACACTAGACATTTTTAGATAAAACTACAATAGAAAGAACGTTATCTTCGACTATGCCGAAGAATCTTCACGTTTTCAAATGTTTTCATTTCGATAGTGTTAAATTTTTTATTCAAGTCTCTGTCGTAACCATCGTTATTGTGTAGTTGTAGTTTTGCAGTAATGACATCTTGGTGTGAAATATTTTCTAAGCGCAATCTACTATGAATAAATACTGAAATGTGCGCTGCCAACATTTTGAATTTATTGTGATTGGCAACTCTACCAATAGGAAATGTTTTAACAATTTAATTCAAATTACCAATTTAATTTAAAAAAATACATTTACAGCAAATAGCAGTAAAAATAATAGAGTACTATTGCAATTTCTGTACTTACTTCACTTAACTTTTTACTGGCATTTTGAATTTGAAAAGTTTTTTCTTGAATTTCAATGGGTGATTTGTATGGGAGGTACCCCCATAGTGATGCGATTGGGCTGGTTCCGACAAATGTACTGCGCCTATCTTGGAAGCTTATAGTGTCCAAGTTTCAATTCGGTATGACAAAAAACAGAAAAAGTTTTTCTAATAAGAACATGTATTCAAATGGGTGGTTTGTATGGGAGGTAACCCCCGTGAAGAGTATAAAAATTCATCTTCTGCATCAAACCAAATTATATAAGCTTTTCTATTTTTAACAAAACACATTTACCTTTATCAAACAATAGGGGCATTCGCGCTATGTGGCAAGTCGGCTAAAATGGCAGAACTACCAATTGTGTTTGTACTTGGCAAATCAGCTGTTCTCGCAAACACAAACTGCCAGTTTGTCTGAATGTAAACAAAGAATTAATAATACAAAGAAGAAGCAAAAAAGTGAAATTTTTAAATTAATTTCAGAAATAGCCATAAATATTACCTCTGCCATGTTTATTTTCACTTTAACCATATAATTGGGCGGACTTCAAAACTCACAATAAATTCACAAAGTTGGCAGCCCTCACTTTGCCCATGTTGCCAAACAAAATTGTCTGGCAAACGAGACGAGTTGATTAAGCTATGTCCGTCTGTCTATCTGTCCGTCTGTATGTATGCAAATTAGTCCCTCAATTTTTGAGCTAGAGAGCTGAAATTTTACACAAATCTTTCTTTTTCTAGACGCAGTACATTTGTCGGAACCAGTTGAATCGGACTACTAGGGTAGGGGTACCTCCCATACAAACCACCCCTTAGAATTCAAGTTCTTATTAGAAAAAATTGTTTGCTTTATTTTTTATTTTATTTATTATCGTACTAAAATTTCGATACTATACGTGCCTGACCAATATTCAACAAACATGTAAATCTTAAGACCCTAGAATTAATGGAACGCATGGCTCCCGTAGAAATATTTCGGTCTTAATGTTAAAATGCTGTATGTGTACTGATTCTGTATGCTCAATCACAGTAGTGTAGGCAAAATCATTTTTTAGGGGTGCGAGAAGAGTATGACAACTTCGGAATATGGCAATACGCCAAGCATTTCGCTTTACGTTTTAAAAGAATTGATCGTTCTCTTAAAGTTTCGTTAGTTGATCGCAAAGCATGCTTTGTGTCATAAAGTAAGAAGCTCTTACATATTTCCTTGCACCAACGCATTATTTTATTGCCATCGATCTTGGAAGGCATACCGGAATGACAAGCGTCTTCACTAGATAATAATATACCATTGCATATTCGGAATTGTCCCAATGACATTTAGATAACTTTACACAACTTTTCCTTTGCTTTAGTTGGTTGTTTCTCGATTTGAAGCAAACTATGGCGAATATGATATTCAAAGTACTCGAGGAATATGATTTAGTTGTTATTGAAGATTTCTTATTAAAAAATAGTTTTAGTGCAATTTCTTAAGCATTTGCAAATACTTTTTTGACAAACTGTATATATTTTTACGATTCATGTTGCCCTCAATTTTGTATGAATAGGTGACTGTATGTGGATGAATCAAAAGCAAAGAAAATGAGATCAAAAATTATAAATGTTGTGACTAAATAAATAATTAAAATCTGTCAACTTCCCTAAATCAAGCGTTTCGAAATTTCCATTTTGGCTTCTAATATTCGTGCCAGTTTTATTGCTCATACAATTTCTAAAACTACAATACTTACTCACTCTAAATATACATACAGTAACGTGCAAAACTGAGCAAATCTTTATTTCATTTTATTCTTTGTTTAATTCTTAAACGAAAGAGCTTAGAAAATAACTTAAGAGACTAATTTAACAAAATGAAAAATTTAAAAACATAAGAGAACTGCTATGTGCTCAGTTCTGCACGTTTCGCACAATGAATAAAATAAAATTACTTTTGTTGAATTTGATTAGGTATTAATATTTTTACAGCGCCTTAGTTAAATTTGAAAACATTTGCTCAGTTTTGCACATTACTGGAAGTACGTACGTATGTACGTACATAACAAGCACGTTGGTCAACGGCGACATCAACTGCGACGAAGGCAGTAACAATGACGAATGACGTCTATTGAGGCTGTTGAGGCTGTTGAGTAACTGAAATAAATTCCCATAACACATCATGTGCTCGTCACTGTCTCAATGCTTAAGTATCCGTGAGCGCGGTCGTAAGATTGTTTTCGTGTCAATAAAAGTATTGTATGTACATACAATAGAAATATTAAAGCACACACAGACACCATGTCTCTTACATATATTAACACATAGACACATACATATACTCACAGACGGATAGATGAAAGGGCCTTCAGTATGGTGGAGTGGCAGAGGAGATGGCAAAGCTCTGACAAAGGCAGGTGGACCCATCGGCTCATTAACAACGTGGAAGAATGGGTGAGCAGAAAATTTGGAGAGGTCAACCATCACCTAGCCCAGTTCTTGAGCGGTCATGGGTGCTTTAAGGAATATCTATATAAGCGGGGATATGATGATGATCCCTTCTGTCCGACTTGCACAGGCGAAAATGAAAATGCAGAACACGTCTTCCTGCATTGCCCAAGATTTGATTTTGCTAGATCAATGATCTCATCTGCGTTTGGTGAAGTGCCGACTGTGTCGAACTGCATCCGGCATATGTGTGATATGTGTGAATCACAGCTGAATTGGGATGTGGTAAGTCAGGCTGCAGCTCAAATTATGACAGAGCTGCGGCATATTGAACGATTACGACGAGTTCAGACGAACGAAGACGTGTTAGGTCATTAGTTTGATATTGACAAGTAGTTTTAACGTAAATTTGTTTTTGATTTACATGGGGTAAAAGCAGACTTTGAGCTGTTATGCTCCCTCTTCCTCCTTGACGTAATGCTTTGCGGTAGTGCCAGGGGGACTGTAGGACTTGGGACGGTGGGGTTTAGTGGGTGCAAGTCCCACACTTCGAATAGTAGATTCGTTCGGCTTTTAATGCTTCCCCATCGGTAAAAAAAAAAAAAAAAAAAAAAAAAAAAAAGACGCCATATTTCCCTAATCTTTCCGATCTCCAGATTTCACGTACCCGACAGTGACTAAGAATTACTATTGAACTTAATTTTTATTGAAAGGTAAACGTAGCAGCTTGCAAAGCTACAATAATAATATTGATTCTCCTGGTTGTTAATGAATCTAGCCATTGATGGGTGTTTTTAGGTAGGTATACTTTAATTTCATAAAATTTAAAGGAGAATAATTTTAATAACTACACACAAGCAATGTAAAATAAATTAAAATTAATGTTTAAAAAAGGAAAAAATGGTTTACATACAATACATGAACGTAATACGTGTCACGTATACATTACATAACAGGTGATTCAGTAAGAGGTTTTTTGTCAATTGGGTTTCTTTTACAGATCACGTGTGATTAGTGTCATGCTGTCATGTTATATTTATTCAGTAATGTTTGACAAATCATCATCATCGCAACAACGTCTCTATGGAACAGCTCAACGAAGATCCGATGTTTTCGCGTCGAATTTTGTTAATTGATGAGGCACAATTCTGGCTCAATAGCTACGTCAATAAACAGAATTGCCGCATTTGGATTGAGGACAATCTGAAGAGACTCTTGAACTACCGTTACATCCATGCACTGTTTGGTGTGGTTTATGGGCTGGTGGAATCATCAGCCCGTATTTCTTTAAAAATGAGGCCGGATGGAACATTACCGTCAATGGCGCCCGCTATCGCACCATGATAATGGACATTTTGTTGCCTGAAGTTGAAGCCCGAAGTGTCGGCGATATTTGATTCCAACAGGATGGGGCCACGGCACACACATCGCGTGACACAATGGCTTTATTGAGAAATCATTTTGGCGAGCTGTTAATTTCGCGTTTCGGACCAGTCAATTGGCCACTTAGATCGTGTGATAAAGCCCAAAGGTGTGACTTTTTTCTCTGGGGTTATGTGAAGTGAAAAGTCTTCGCCGATAAGCCAGCTACGATCCAGGACTTGGAAGTCAGCATCATCGGTTGCAATGCTGGAAAGAGTGATCCACAATTGGACCTCCCGAATGGACCAACATTTGAATGAAATTACAGTGGAACTTCGCTATAGTGAACTTCTATACAATGAAGGTCTCCCCATTATGAATTGATTTTAAATACACAGCTTTTTTGTTCTACTTTAAGTGTTTTTCGATCTCCTTACAATGAATTTCTATACAGTGAATTTTTCTTTACAATGAACAAATTTTATACCAGAAAATTTAATTCTCATGCATTTTGGTCTCGATATAATGCATTTTTTCAAACAATTTTCTGTTTCGCATATTAATAACACTGAGCACTATAGATAGTCGCGCTCTCAATAAAAAACTAAATTCTCTCCCTCTCACATAGATGGGATTATTGTGTTCACTGCACATCTCTTCTGTGTACCGAGAAAAAAAAAAAAAAATAAAACATAATTAGGGGATCCCCAAAAGATGAAAATAACAACAGAAAAAAGTGGAGAAAAGTCCCATAACTAACAATTTTGTCAGCAATTTCTCTTCAAAAAAAAATTGTTTCAGAAAGGCAGGATTTTCGAAAGATGACATGCATACTCCAACTACGCATTGGGATGAAGAGGACTTTCTTCCATTATCCGAATTGTCTGCTCTACAGTCCGATGAAGATATTCTCATCAGTATTCTGGAAAGTCATGGAGTTCAGGCAATCCCTGATATTTCCGGTTCAGATAACGATGAAGAAGAATTGGCGAATGATCATAAGATGTTATCTACGTTTGGAGAAATTTCTTCATCAATTGACGTTTTTCGAACCTTTATGATGAGTAGTAACGTACCGAGTAGCGTGTTTGAATCTCTAAATGTATTAGAATGTTTTGTTGAGGAAGAAAAATGGAAGAATGTAATTCAAACTAAAACAACTGATTATTTCAAATAAAAGTGGGGAAAAAATATCATAATTTCTGTGTAATGAAGTTCCTATATAATGAAGTAATTTTCTGGTCCCGTGCGAATTCACTGTAGGGAAGTTCGACAGTATTTTCAAAAAGTAAATGTCAGAGAATGTTCATTCAGGACTTAATAAACATTCGGCTATCCAATTTCTCTTTGTGTGTTTTATTTATTATTTGAAAAAAAAAACTTCTAAATGAATCACTCAGTACAATGTATGTATGTTAATAATATTATTAACATAATAAAATGCTTAGGTTAGCATCTCAAATTATTATTAGTATTTTTATTGGCTCATATTATTCCTCTGTTTTGTTTAAACTTTCGGTATAGATTGAAAGCGAAGGAATACCACACATTTCGATTAATTGCTTACTTTTCTTTAAACTACAAATTATGTCTACCTCTTTTCTTCGCAAAATACCGTGTTAATGAGAATAAAAACTTTGTACGCGTATAGTATAGTACACATGATAGAAGTGAAAATTAAATGAAGTTTCAGAGAGATCAACTCGTAGATGTACTTAAGTATGTCTACAATTGATTATATATATTGATATTGGGATAAGTGACCTACAAAATGAACAACAATGCGCAGCCTGGCCTTGTCCTCAATATTATTGTATTATAGAGGCCTTCAATTTATTTAAAAAAAAAACTGGAGTACATTACCAGGACCTAAGCTAAATACTTTTGAAAAAATCAGACGTATCAATTAATTCATATAAAAAAAAAATTGGCCAAGTGCGAGTCAGACTCGTACACAGACGGTCCGTACCAGATTGGGGCTTGTATGAGAGGTACTCGCCCTAGTGGTCCGATTTGACCGATTCCAACAAATGTACCGCGCCTATATTAAAAACTTATTGTGTCTAAATTTCTGTTAAAAAAAAAAAGCAAAGTTTTTCGAATAAGAACCTGAATATGAATGGTGGGAGGAGGTAAGATCCGTTTCGTACCTTTTGGGTACGGAACTCTACAAACAAAGTCCCTTCGCCTTGTCTCTCTGCCTGACCGCGCTCAAAAAGTACTAAATGTATTTTCTCCAATGGGCGGAGTGATTCATGAGAAATGTTATAGGTATATAATTCTTTAAGGTTTTGGGTAAATTGGCAAAAATATGACGATGATTGTAGAAAATGTCAGAAAAAATAATCCCGTGAACTGTTTAACTACAAAACCAAAGTGTCGATAATGTCGTAGAAGCAGTTATGGTATCAATTATATCTTTATGACGGTTTCTTATCTAAGAAAATCTGATAATATAATTAAACGCGACTTGAAGCAGAAGCCATTCCCGCAATTTCACAATATTGTATTCTACATGTATGGCTACTTTTAGTGTGTTGTTTTTCCTTCTTTTTAAAAATATTTTTTAAATATCAATCGCACAAATGTGGCATAAAATATTTTCTAATTGGGTAATACATAATTACGTGGTGGCAGAGAAATATAAAATAAATATATTATATTATGATATTATGTATATTGTTTTGTGAACCACCTCCTTCTTTGCAAAAGTTCGTTTGGGTGGAGTCTTTTTAGCCTTCGTCAAGCCTCATTTTGGGTGAGAGCTATCGTCATTATATTTGGATGTCTAAGCAGCTGCTTATTGTAACCGCAGCTGTGTAAAGTGACTTTTTCAACCACTATTGGTTTCTTTAGATACCCATGTGGGGTATCCTTTCGAACTTAGCGTGCTCCCGTTTGTCTTCGAGCTAAACCAATTACAGCATATAAAAAAGCATGAAAACGAATTAAGCGAATACATTGTCACAATTTCAAGTTTTTCGGGGCCAGAGGTTTGGATTGGCCTAAGATTAAGCATCGAAGACCAAATAAAATGTACACAAATGAAATGAAAATGCTCAGTATTATAAAAAGAATTTAAATATCCACAGGTGGGTTCAACCTTCCCCTGTAGCACAGAATCCACATACCGGATCTTATCATTCCAGATTTTATAGTTTCATGTAAGCTTTGTGAGGTCTAACTTATAAAAAAATCGAAAATTTAAAATGAAAACTTTACACATCTATATACATATATAAAAATGAACCTAAAAATTTACATGACACCGCAAAACTCGAGAACGGCTGGACTAATTTTGATGATTTTTTGTTTGTTGTACTCATGGAGTTACCAGTCAGGTTCTTTGCTACATTTGGATCCGGTAGGTGGCACTATTGTCCAGATGTAGATAGTTTTATGTCATTTTTTTTAAATTTTTTTATTTGGCGCAAAATGTACTGAACCGATTTTAATAATTTTTTTTTTTTAAGAACAAATGAATCTTAAAGTTGCTTAGGTTATAATAGAATATTAAAATATATTGTTCTTTCACGTAAATTATTAATTACACATTTTACAACAAAGCTTTTTAGAAGAAGAACCCAATGAACGCATATGGGGTGTAGTAGTAATATATATATAATATAACATTATTTTATTATATTGAAATATTGGAACAGTCGCCAGTCTTTTTAGTCGGTAGAAATCCGACATAACGTACGGCACTGGCCATATCTTTCGAAGATTTTCCCCTCCTTGTTCACATAACAAAAAAAAACCGCTAATCGAAAAGATCTGATAATTCAATCTTTGCTTGAAATAATCTTATACTCTCTATCTACATCTGTATGTACAGTTATATATAAACTCATTCAAACCAACCCTTATACTGATATCCCGTTTTTTTTTTTTTTGTGCTTTGTTTTTAAGCATTATACAATCAGTTTACTGAATCCATAAAGTACTTATGATCGAGGAAGCCCCTTTTATTAGAGCTAAATAATGAAGTTTTCTATAAATTTTGATTTTGTTGTGTGTATAAAAACGTTTATAAAATTTTTAATATGCGAATCACTTCCTACCTTAACGCAATCAACAATAAAAATTCACCCTAGTTTTAAATTTTGTACTATCATCCAATCATGTAAGTATCAATCACAATTCTAAGAACACATAACAATACATCAGAGTATTACAATACTAGCTCCCGTCCTTCCCAAATCTAATCATATGATATAATATGACAAACTCTTAAGGTCATTTCTATTTTGAGTTTTATCATTTGTGTTAAAAGGTATTAAATAATCGCGCTTATCCGGCTACTTTATTTGATATTTTGAACTTTTTGAATTGGAACCGATCTTAATGTAATTTTTTATATAGGTACAATACTATGTAACTTATAACTATACCATACATACTTGAGTTGTACTAAGTATTATTATTATTATTATTATTATTATTATTATTATTATATTATTATTATTATTATTATTATGTTTTTCTTCAACATTCATGTACGATGACCAAGCGCTAATATTAACTTCGGTAAGCTAGCTTTATGACGTTATTAATCACTCATACAGCTAGATAACCAAAGACAACATAACACCCTGTATTTGTATGCACGATGTACGAGGAGATTGGTAAAATTGTCGTTAAAATATCTTGTCTCACCAATATTTAAGTATTCAGACAATGTTCGCTTTTGATTTGGACTCAATGATTTTGTTTCTTTTATGGTTTTTTTTTTTGTTAAAGCGGTGTATTAAACTTTTAATGATTTTATTTAATTTTCATTATTATTATTATCATTTATTAGTTATATTTGTTTTTTTATTTTTTGCCGAAATGGTACGAGGCAATGGCCTTCTGAGAATGATTGTTCGTTTTCGTTATTATTAACCAATTACAATTCATGACTTAAATGTTGTTGTTGAGATCTATAGGTCTATTTTTAAGCGCTGAGTAAATGTTGCCAAGACATTAACACAAGATAAAGCGTAAAAACTCAATATCCCGAAATTGAAATAATCCAGCTTGAATGAAGCTTTTTCATTCGTTAGTTAATTCGTTCGTTTGATCAATCGCCCACATGATCACATTGCGTTGTCAGAGTTGCCATTGCTGCCATCATCAATAGGCTTAACTTTTGCCGATCTTTTACACTGTACATATTTTAATTATGACTACGTTAATACCACTCCATCTAGTTGTAATACTTGTCGAGGATTTGCAAAGGAGATTATGATGAAATTCATTTCGATGTTTTTGTTACCATATCACACATCTATGTAAATAATATTTTTCATATATGTACACATAAGTCTAAGTCTGCAATGTAGATATGTAAGTTTGTAATTAAAAGTATTGATAGAGAAAATGCAACAACGAAACTTCTCTCGTTAGTCAGCCATAGTCATTTGGAAATGGTCAAAAAGAGACAAATACAATACTAAGGTCTACACATTTCTTATATTGTCAAAAACGTCAATATCGGTATTAACATTTAAGACTAAGACCATAAATCGAATGCAACTTTGCCAATTAAAAGGGAAATATAAAATCATATGGTTTAATGATTTCTTTAGATTTTCTTCTTTTTTTTCTTCTTCTTTATGAATGCATCTATTGTTAAAGATTCCCATAAATATGCATGCTACGTCCAACTTCAATTATTCGAAGCAGTTGGAGTTGTAGACGGACGCATCATTCTTATTGTTTCGGTTGGTCAAGTGACTGTAACTGGAACGATGATTGCCAAGCGGCTGAATAAATGATGGTGGCGTGGAAAAGCATAGTATAGACGGATATGTTTATTTGTTGGCTTGGATAACTACACCCGTACATATGTACATGGTGTACATCATATGAAGAAAGCAATACAAAAATCCTACGAACGAGTGAGTAAGTGAATGAACCAACCATCCATTTCAGCTATGAATCTGAGATCCAATGTGTCAGAGAATATGACAAGACATAGAACAAAACTAACAGAAACTATTCATGTGCTGCTTTTGGTGGAAAGTATTATTTTAATGAGCGCACTAGACCAACCAGTCTTCATTTAACGCAACTCTACGCTAAGTTCCCACAATTATTTTATATACGAGTATGTACCTACATACTTACTCATATTATTGTATATACACTATTCACTCACATATATTGCCTATTGTTTTGTTTTAGGAATCAAAGAAGAAAAATTGTATTGAAGAATTACTTTTGGGGCAAGATTTCGAATATAAGGAAGAAGATATATACATTTTTATATTAATTGCTTGTCTTGAGTTTTCGTTTAATTAGGAAATTAATACAGAAATATAAAATTGACTCTGATAATGAAATGATCTACGTTTAGTCATTGTACTCTAGAATACTCGATTTACTTACCCAACTGGGATGTTTACTATTCGATTCAAATATACATAAGTATGTATGTACAAGTGTTTGTATGTTCCTTTGTTTTTTCTGTTTCAGATCAGCTCTTTCATTAAAAGTAACACATGAGCAATGCAATGCAACAACAATAACAACAACACCAACAGCACCAACAACAACAAAACCACAAGAAACTAATTTCGAACTGATGATTTTTACCTGCACATATGTATTGTATATATTTGTCTGTTTGTATGAATGTTAGTTCACTTGTTTTACACTAATAATCATTGTCATCGTCATCATCATCATTGTTGCGCCCGTTGCCACAGTCTTCGTCGCTTATGACACAATACTACTTAAGTCGTAGTCTTAGACGTCTGAGAAAACCCGTTAAGAACTTATACCACTTTCTCTCGCTTCTTAAATAAGAAAAATCTACATATAATTCGTACGTACATACTACATACATACATGTATTTATTGTATGTATTTTAAATTTTGTATTTAATTTGTTTTAGTATTGTGTATGTATCTGTGTGTGTGTGTGTGTGTTTAGTTGTTTACTTGCTTAGATGGTTTAATTTGAAACAACACACCTGAGCAACCAATGATTTACCACTGAATTGAATTGAGTCGGCGACGAAAACGAGATGCGATGACGGTGTGTTTCGAGTAAAGTCTCGGCGCAACTGAACAGAACTGAAGATCAGAACTTGATCTGTTGTTGTGTTTTACTGAGCTCGACTTGCGTACCACTTACTTAATGCTAAAGATACGTTTGCTCCTTCAACGCCGCCAAACGCTACCAAACTAATTTCAGTTTTGGTCAAAATGAGACAAGCAAGCGAACGAGCGAGCGCCAGTCCCAGATCTCTGATCATTTCTTAAAACGGTGACAGAGACAGAAACAGCAACAGATACACTAACGTCTCCTGAGACGTTTCTATATACATACATACATAAGAAAATTAAATTATATATTTGTATTTGAGTAAAGGTGTGTGTGTGTGTTATATTTGTATTAGCGTTGGTGTGCGAGTGCGTTGGTGTGTCACTTATTGTCTTGGTATTTATGTATGTGGCAGCGTTGGCGATACGATCCGATCCAATCATTTACCTGTTCGTTACTCTTCGTTGTGTTGTTGCTCACGAATTCAATAACTTCGCTACGTTCCGTGACAAACCCCTGCAGTGTTGGTAACGTCTTGGCCTGGCCTGGCCAGGCCCGGCGTGCTCTGGTCTGATCGTGATTACTTACTGGTTTTGGTTGTATGTAGTACCTGATTTTCGGGTTTCAAAAATGTACAAAGGCAGAGACGTCGCAGATAATGACGGTGACTATATTGAGCTCAAACTCAGTTTCAGTTTAGTTAAAGTGTTTCCCGCCAAATGTAAGAGCAACAAGTTTTGGGTTTTTACTTCTGCATACAGATATAAATACGTAGGTATACATATTGTATACACACAGGCACATTCTGATGTATGAACGAAACTCTGTTTGTATAAGATGCTTTATACACTTTATGTATACGTTTACATCTTTCATACATCTTTAGTCTTTGGCTTCATGGTTACCCATTCCCAGCTCTTTGTTGTTGTTATTAAATCTGTTCCTTAATTGTTCGTTCGTTCGTTCGTTACCGATCCTTTGTCAATTTTATACATCTTTTCATGTACGTATATAAATGTATTTGTTTCTTTCCTTTTTTATAAATTTAAACAATGCAGGTGAAAATGTATACAAAAAGGAGAAATGAAAGAGAACAAAACAGAAACTTAAGGTAGGAATCCACTTTACAAATATTTGCTCAAATAGTTGTTGTTGTAATTCGTATAGTTGCCCATAAACGATACAAACATTTGCACAAATTGTTGTTGTTCTAATCATAATTCGTTCATAGTTCCGAATTTCTTAGTTTTTTAAACCAATTACCGTATCTTTGTTTTGTCCGTTGAACACCGGCGTCTATTTACATCAAAATATTCACAAGAATGAGAGAATTTCATCATTCACAAAAAAAAAAAAAAATGAGTGTAAAGAAGTGAAGAAAAATCAAAACGTTTTGATTTTCGCCAAACATTTGCACAAGCCCTCAAACATGGCCATCGAAGACACAAATGTCTTGCGCTCTCTCTCTCTTTTCATAACATTTGGGCAAATATTTGTACAGTGAATTCCTACCTTGAGATTTAAAACACACAAAGATTATAGAGGATTAATATTGTTTGAATATTGAATAAGTTCAAAATCAAAACTTTTAACTCAAAAATATTTTTGATTGAAAATGTTTTTGGGAACGAAACATTCCAGAAAATGATCTTATAAGGTTTTCCATTTATATGTACAATATACAATATATGAATATCTGTATATCAACCAGATAATTTCCAGTTTATAAGGTTACAATATGTACGTACATACTTAAGTATATCAGAATGATATCTCCAAAAATTAAGAAGAATTAAGAGTGGATTGTACAAGTGATGCTGAGAAAAATAGAATGGTTTCTAGATGAAAATCAAATTTCTAATCTTCTAGTCGAAGTTGAGCTTTTAAGAAATCAAAGAATATCTGTGTAACCAAACAAATATCATATAGAACAGCCTCATCATCTACACAATAAATAAAATTCGTCATTCTAGTTCTTATAGGTTCTGTGAATATAATATACATATAACAGAACCCAGCCAAATCATAAGTATGTAGATATACATATGTAGCTCATGAGGCCTAACTTATCTTCTAGGTTATTAATTTAATGTACTCAGTTCGGGTGTATAGGGTATAAAGACAAGAAAAGAAATTCAAATTAAACCAGTTTAACTTCATAAACGTGTTTAGCGCAATGTATGTATGTACAACCATACACACATAGATCCAAGCATACATATATGTACATAAATCCATGGTATGCCTATATACACAATCTGAATAATGAAATCAGTTTAAATTTGTTGTTTCTTGTTTAAGGCTAAAACCGAAAGGTTTCATTCGCATTGAATGATTTTTTAGTCTCAATCTATTTTACCGAAAAACAAACAAAAAAAAAAAACACTTGGGACATGTGGATTGTTAAAGCTTAAGGTAACCAACGTTGCTACCGCGTGCCATAGCTACGGCAAAGTACGCGGGCGTGTGTGGAATTGTATCTTTAAGAATAAGTATGGTTGTCTAGAGGTCTAAATTTCTTCACAAACAAATACCTGTGTACATATACAAGTATGTGTATGTAAGTATGAATTGAAAAACGCCTCTGCTCCGCCACAGATTTCGTTATAAAGAAGTTCTATAAACCAACTCAATTACCTACGTATCAATACTTATGACCATCATCCAAATTAACAGTACGTTTGTATGTTCATAGGCCTTATTGACAACGAAGATGACTATGACGGCTATCAAGGCATACATATACGAGCACCACGTATCTCTCGCTGGTTACTCTTGGACTTGCTGTTTGTCAATGCCGAAGATGTGGCATCATAAAATAGTCAATTGAATTTAAGTTTAAAATACCTACCTTTTTACATACCATAGATACATACATACATACACAGTTACATATGTATCTGTGCATGTACCATATGAACAAACGAATGAGCGGGAGAACGAACCATGCCTTTCGAAAGTCATTTCTGGCCCGAATGAAACCACCGGCCGTTAACCATTGGCTTAGCCGGTAGTCTGCATATTCCATCACATAAAATGATTTTATACCAACACATAAACATATTTCTATATAAATATATTCATTTCTGTTTATACATAATATACACAAAAGCAGACAGAAAGCTAACGTGTTTAAATTTAAAGATCAAATTTCAGTTGAAATTCTAAAATTTCTTCTTTTTTGTTTTTGTTTCTTTTTATAAAATGAAGTTTTTTGCTCCTCGGAAATAAACCTTTTTGTGGCTTTTAGTGCAAAATTAATGTAAAAAGCATAATACATATATGTACTTATATACATACATATTGTTTATGCATAACTACTATATTTTGGTAGGTAAATGTAAACCAACTTATTGAATTCGTCTTATAACCTCCGGTTGTGACTCACATATATTTGAATGTCGTTGGCAGATTTTTTTTTTTTTTAATATATTGACATTCGCACACAAATGTACCCAGACAAAAATCTTTTCATCGATCGAAATACTCACATATGCACATAAGCATACGTATGTATATGAATATATTAATGTGTATGTTTCTGCGTGTGTATTTGTACTGCTGAAAACGTAGTCGTCGCTGATGTCTGTATGTATCTAAGTACATTTCTCTTGAAATTGTTATTACAAAATATTTTGTATATATAAACGTATTTACTGTTTTTTTTTTTTTTTTATTTATTGTATTTACATACATATGTATCTGCCATTGCTTTTCATTGAATAAATCACTGATTATTGCTATTAAAAAAGAAACTCCATACCAATATCACAATAAACTTATGAAACTCTTTCGTTTCATTGAAACGTGGCGTGTTGTAATGATGAACAAAAGACTTAGACAACAAACTTGAATTTAACCTATTGACTTTTATACTTTTTTCTTTTTGAAATTACGAAGGTAGCTTGCAATTGTCAGTTTAGTAAAACTTAGCAGAGGACATATTTTTTGATTAGGTAGTTTGTATTTTTTACCATATCCTCCTCCTAGCACAGCATTTCGTGCTGTTAATGATTCATAGTGGGTAAACAAACTCCTACACTCGTACTAATTATTTGAGCATTGTATGTAATAGGATTTTTTCTTTAATTTCGCGCACATATTCGATCATCGCCTTTCTGAATGATTTCTAATGTAGCAGCTTTAGGTGGATGGTTCGGTTCGGGCACCCCGGCTTTAGGAAAGATTGTACGACTTCGTATAAAATCATTGAGTTTGAACAGACACGCTACACTTGAACAATATCCAACTTAGGTTTTTTTTTTTAGGCGCCTAACCTTTCATATAAATATGCTTGGCCACTAAATGAAGTTCGTCTTTATGCAGCTTGCAAAAAAATTTAAAGGTCTTGTCCCGAAATCAATCCAAGTAATGAATTTAGCCGAAATATTAACAACACATTTCAAACAAACTTTACTGCTATTTTTCAAGGACTCATTGGTCCATTTCTATAGGTAGATTATATGAATTATCTATTTCATGATGAAAAGGTAGTCCGGCAGTTGAATAACACCTTTGATGTCAACCCAATGAGGTATGTTGAGAAAGTGATAAATTTAATTGCGTAGGAACTAAACTTCTATTATTTTATTCAGTTCCAGGCAAAATAGTAGTAATTCTTTTTTTTTTTTTTTTTTTGTTTGCTACAGCTTCCAGTAATCGGAGATCTCAAATTTTAACATACCAGCTGCGTAGAACAATAAAACGCGTCTGGACCAAATATCGATAGGCTAAAACCTGAGAGGCTAGTATTATACACTCTTGCGGATAAACATAGATAACTTGTTACTCCTCGTCATGTTGCTCATTTCGATAGACGTATATATTTTATGAGGTCTCAAACGCACAGTTCTATTCATTACAAACATCAAACCAAAGTGATAATACCTGTTCACATCAGTATAAACCATACAACTGATTTAATTGTGTTAGGGTATAAGTGAATATAAAGATAATTTTGTATATGGACTACCTTTTTCAGTTATCAATAAACTCTGATTTTGACATACATATGTACATAGCATTATTGCAATTTATAGTAAATTATATCATGAGCATTAACGGCAAACAAAGGGACGGAAGGACTGACAGACATAGTTTAATTGAACTTCCTTGTCGTCCTTGTCATGATATTTTCCCATACATACTGAATGTAGTCTCCGAATTCTAACTAGTGTAAAAGTTTTAAAATCAAACTAAAATCAAACTATTAATAAAGTGGAATGAGATGAAAGCACAAAATGTATAAATATAACTTTTATGTTGATGTGAAACTGTACCCCCTTCTATGCGTTGATGTAGCGTTGAATCGAGAAGCTCTGATATGACGCCGGTGCTAAAACTGGTGCTAACGCTGATGCTTAACAAAGTGATAAAAAGAGAAAGAAGCATCTAAGAGCCAAAAACACAGCCACGACCAGCAACAAAATCTTGCAAGAGTAAAGGTTAACTTAAGAGAAGAAACGAAAAATGAAATTGATCAAGTAAAGGCGCTAAAGTTGGATGGAGTCGATTACAGAATACCAGATACACCATAATTTCAAAGCATTAAAGTGAAAATGATGCATGTATACATATATTTGGACAATCACTTTCAGAAGCGGTTACTTCATTAATAAATGCACATTTTACTGAAAATATTTACTATTAATATTTTCCAAAATGTAGAATGTATGCATTATGTATAATGCATAATGGTGTTTTCCAAAATGGGCATTCCTTGGAGACAAAGAATTGAAGGAAATTTAAAGTGTTAAAAATAAAAGAGTGTCTATATCAATTTCTAGCTCCTTAAATTACAAGATTTGAATAGAGCTATGCGGCGGAATCCAATCAACTCGTAATTCTGCGAGAATATTTATATGCTCTATGGTTTCTTCCACTCCAACGTTTATCCGCACAAACTTATTATACCTTGTTTGGGTACAGGGTATAAAAAGAATGGAAGACAAATACAAGAGCGCGATATGGCAAGAAAATAAGAAAAATCGATTAAATTTTTGATTCAATACAAACATATAAGAACTTACTTAAGCATGTACATACATATGTATGTATACATCTATGTTCGTATCAGTAAACAATACAAACAACTGACTATGAAACCAGCAACTAAACGACTATGGGATACCCTTTGCTTCCCAATTATGTAACGATTTCGAATTTTAAATTATATGATTAGTAATTGAATTAATAGGTGATTTACAGTTAGCATTCAATGGTGCGTTCGTGGGTGTCGTTCACAGCGCCAGCGTTGTGTTGCGTTGTCTTTTGTTTTGGTTATACATACACATGGCCATGCGCGCTTGTTGCGCTAAACTGAACTTTAAATTAGTGAAAAATACATGATTTGCAATGTATGCTCCTGCTATGTACATAAGTCTTTTATTAAGATTTTAGCAAAAAATGTACAATTTGAAATTTACTGAAATCGTCATTTGTTTTAATTTGGCACGCAAGAAAAATTACCTACAAACTTGGCAGCACTGGCCAAAGAGTGCTTCCACACTGCCGAAAAATGTAGCAAAACTTGCCAACTGTAAAATGTGGGTTGCCACAGCATTCACGTTAGTATTTTTGATGATTTCCTTGCTGTTGCTGTACAAAAATACCAACGTCCACGGAACTACTCCTCCGACTCACGATTCTAGTACACTAGTATGCAAAACGTCTAAACGAAAGTTATATTTGGCATCATATGCTCAAAGTCTACATCATAGAATAAAATCATAGGAGAACATGGAAGAAATATATAAAAAACAAGGATATTTAAAAAAAAAAAAACTAAATGAAGTCTTGACACAAGCATTGCGTTCCTTAATTTTGAACAGAGCTTTTAGCATTTCGTTTCTCATTGTTTTACGATTGTAGGTATTAGCAAATGAGCTTGTAGTCATATATTACATAAATGATTTTAAGGTGTGGTATGAAAATACCGTATTGCATTTTTACCTCTTTAGACCAAAAAAGGTGATTGTGTTTGGAAGGGGAGGGGATATTACGGTTGCGGCTGTAAGTTAGAAATTTTTCCAAGATATTTGTTAATAGTATAGCCACAAACATCAACAACATTAAAGCCTGCTGAATTACCATCTTGATGCCGGGTTGTTTCTTCTGGATCATATGGATGTATGAAAATTCCCTCAATGACAATGCCTCGCTTGAGTAAGCTGAATGCCGAAGTAATGATGCATATTTTACCAAAATCATATTCTGGCGTGGTCGAAAGCCACGATGTCGTGTGAAAGTTCCAAATAAATTGTTGACAAAATTTGATAATGTGAATTCGTCAAATGTGCCACTTTCAACTAATATTTCATTCTTAAAATCATAAATAATCAAGCAAGGATATGCCTTTTTACTTGGTATTAATATTTATAATGTTTATCTATCGAACACAGTCCATAGTGCAAACTTAAGGGTTTCTCAGTTTTAGAGTTGTGGAGCACATAAAATACCCAGATATCGAAAAAATAATTAATACGTGTACATGCTTAGTTGCCACATCAGTTCAAGTTCATCAGCTTCGGTGAATCGAAAGGCGTTGCTTACCAAAATGCTTACAAGATTTAATGCTTCCAAAAATTATTACATATTGCAAGTATGTATGTATACAAGAACATTGTGTGAAGATGTAGAAATTTAAGTATCTCGGGATTTTCTTAATCTTACTTGCTGTACCCTGACTTTTATGGATGACATCAGAATGTACATACTTTATACATAAATGAGAGGTACAAAAATATCATTTTTGATTTAATAACTATTTAAACACAAACAATAATAATCAAATGTTTGACTAAAACGGTCTATCACACACTGGCATACGGCATACATACGACATACATAAGTAGGTACATTACAATGTTTAGTTAAAAATTTGATTTATAAATTGAGGCATACGCACGTATATATTTACATACATGACTGTGTTGCACAAGCGCTTACCTGTGAGCGCAGGTAGCGAGCAGGTATTTCTTATATGTATGTTCATAAAGCGCACGCAGAGAGGCCAAATAACTTGTTGCTATAAGAACAAACATGCAGAAAGAACATGCTCTGGCATATAAATACATAGATGACTTGAGTTTGCACTTGATGTGGTTTCAAGTCAACACATACATATGTATGTATGGACAACAAAAGCTGTAGCAACAGTGTAACGACAAATAAGAGAATGACATTCAGCGTTGACGTATCATGAAGAGCGTTTGCGTTGCCGAGCTAGAGTTTCAGAATTCAGCCGCTGATCGCTGATCAATCGTTTGAATTTCACGCCAGACTAACGTTCCGTTTGACTCCTATGCCACCAAACTGTTGTTGTTGTTGAAAAGAGAGTTTTGTACATATGTACGTTCAAATATGTATGTGTGTATGTAAGTGTGCTTGTATAATTGGCTTCTACTATATACATATGTACATACATATGTCTCACCATTAGTGGCCGTGTTAGCTGATGTACTCGTACATACATACTTACATTCAGAAGTATATTGATCGCATCCTTCGAGTTCTTTATTTCTTGTTGTGTTTTTTGCCTTTTATTCTGCATTTCTGACTTTCTTTTTTGTCCAATTTGGTTACGATGTTGTTATTGTCTTCCTCCTTATACGTATTATGAATGGATGTGTGTGTGAATGGTATAATTTCAATGTGGTACCAAACCGGCCGGTTATATTTTTAGAATTTCAAAACTTGTTACTATGCCACGGCTGCTCAGTGAACAAACAGGCTTCAACAGAAGAAAAGAAAAAGCTTTAAACTTCAATGCCACTGAAATTTTTATTTTTTCTTATGCGAATTACAGTTCTCTTATACATACATATGTATGTACTAGAGACGTACATGAATCCATTCATATGCCGTTTGGAATACATACATACCACAGTGATTGCATTCTTGCAGGATTCAATCTGAAAATGAATACATGTTGTGCCGCACGTATTTGAAGTGGATACATACTAGAGACGTGCAGTAGCACATACACATTGCCAACAAGGGTTGTAATTCAAGAATGTATATTCAAATTTAATGTACGCAACGAAATTTGTATGTTGTTAATGTTTTGCGAAAGAAGATGTGAATGTATAATATGTTTTGCTATATACAGTCTGAAACGAATGGGGTGAGTTTATTTGTGGCCTCACATTGAAAACAATCAAAAAGAAACAAAGGGTACAACTAAAAGGATGGGTAATACAATTGTACACTACTATACAAGAGTACGTAAATCAAAAACAAAACAAGGCAAATCGAAAAAATTAAGCATACAAACATGTACACATGCAAATAAAATAAGCAGAAGAAACAGTAACAGGGACGCGAGGCGATTGCCTCTGCCGACTTTTCTCTTTGTCTTCTTTCGCGTTTTTCTCTGTTATTTCATTTCGTTGCGCGACGTGGTCATTCATTTGTACAGGGATAAAATGTACATAAAACAAGTAAAAAGAAAATTAACTTCGCCTATACCGAAGTTGATATACTCTTCCCCTAGAAAACGTTTTTGCCTACGCTCTGTGATAGAGCATTCAGATATATTTTTTTATTGATTTGACTTATGTTAAGGGTATAGTCAGTACACATAGAGTATTTTAACACTGAGACCGAAATATTTGTATGAGAGCTTTACGATCCAGTAATCCTAGGGCCTTGAAATCTACACGGTTGTTTCAGATAGATAACAAAAACAAACAAACATTTTTTTTAATAAAAACCTAAATTTGTGGTTGGGTTTGTGTGGAAGCTATACGATCCAGTAACCCTGGGGCCTTGACATTTACGCATTTCATGGACATTGATTAGAAACTCATAGTATCTAAATTTTAGTTCAATATGACAAAAACAAAAAAGGTTTTCTAATAAGAATCTGAATTTAAATGGGTTGTTTGTATGGGAGGTATCCCTCCTAGTAGTTCGATTCGGCTGGTTCCGATAAATGCGCCTATCTTGGAAATCTGACAAGAACATGGGTTTGTATTGGAGGTACTACCGTAGTGGTCCGATTCGGCTGGTTTCGACAAATGTACTGCATCAAGTAAAAAGAATGGTTCGTGCAAAATTTCAGCTCTCTAGCTCAAAAAACTGATGGACTAATCAACTCGTCTCGACGAGCTAATCAAGAATACATATAAATTAATGGGGTCTCCGATGTCTTCTTCTGTCTGTTACAAACTTCATGACAAACTCATAGAACTATTCACTGCGTGAAGAGTATAATGATGTAGTCAGCAACAGGAGCAACATTCACTTTACAGAAACGAAATTCAGCATACATTCACATTCACTTTAAATGGGTTCAACAAAGGATATACTCTTTATAAAGTGAATGATCCAAAAGGCGTTTTGAAAGCACAAGTCCAATAACAACAGCATTTCAACACTAAGACCGGAATCTTTGTATGGAATCTATATCATGAAATGTACATGGTTGATTAATATGGGGCAAATTCGATACACCAAATACAGTACATAGTCAAACGTACTGTGCCTGGTACAAAGAGAAGTTCGTGCGAAATTTCAGCTCTGTAGCTCAAAAAAATGATGACTAATCAACTCGTCTCGGAGAGCTGATCAAGAATACAGATAAATTAATGGGGTCTCCGATGTCTGCTTCTGTTACAAACTTCATGGCAACCTTGTAATACTATTCACTGCCTGAAAATTACAATAATAAAGAATGATAGACATTATTTAAAATTTTAAAGCGAAATAATTATTCTATCTTTATTTCATCTATTCTCAATTCTTGATTTTTTTTTTGCAGTTGACCGCCTTTTGTGCAATCGCTTCTTATGAAGCTGAATTGCTTTGCGAAGCAGGCCTTCGGGAGTAGAGCTTGAGTCTTCAGATGAAATTGAGTCTGAAATAGAAAGTCAGTTTATAGTTTATTAAAAAAAAAATTGTTGTATATACGTATGCTGTGACTACTTAGAAGGGCACTGAAAAAGTTTCTAAAGTGCTCTAAGCTTTTTTTGCCGTGTACACCTTTGATATTGAACAATGAAATAAATTCATCGCTAAAAATGCGACGCAAATTTTTTAAGGCGCCACCCGGATTCAAAATAGTCTTCATGGCCCTAATCTAGAAATGACGGAAATCAAAGTTAAAAATCATATTGAGTAAAGAATTAAAAACACATCTTACATAGATGTTCCTGTCTCCCGATTTAATATCTAATTCAATTTTACGAAGACTATCCTCGTTGGTTAACGGAAAGAGTCTTAAAACAGATGCATCTTTTGTGTGCTGCTGATCTAGCAGTCGGGTGATCGCAGTATTTTGGTCTGATAGAATTTCTAAAATGACTTTTAATTGGTTGCGCATCATTTCGTTTTCTTTTTTCAACGTAGCTAAAAATATGATTATGTATATGCGTATATTAATAAGTGATAATTAAATGCTTTCACTTATTTGTAATCTTACCATTTAAGTCAAAAGTCTTCTCTTTTACGTCCTCTATTTTTTTGTCTAGGCGTTCGTAAGCTGCACTCTCCTGATTTTCTAAAATTTTAATTTATCTAAATTTTTTAATTTCTCGTTCTTTTGGAGCCGTTTCAAATGCCTTTTGGTTATCATGGTGCTTCTTTATAATTGGTATGTCTTTATAATATTTATAATTAATATTTTAGCACCTTTATATTGTTATTCTCTATGTCTCACACTAAATTAATCCATTCGTTTTCACTACAGTAGGTACACATCAATAATGACGCTAATCTTCTGAGATGCACTGTTTCCACAATACACGTATTGACTGTATTTTGCAAAAATTCATGTATTTTTATCGCTTTCTTACCTTGACAAGAGAACAATACAATTGTTATTCTCTATGTCTCACACTAAATTAATCCATTCGTTTTCACTACAGTAGGTACACATCAATAATGACGCTAATCTTCTGAGATGCACTGTTTCCACAATACACGTATTGACTGTATTTTGCAAAAAATCATGTATTTTTATCGCTTTCTTACCTAGACAAGAGAACTTTCTATGTCTCATGTGAAGGTACAGAATCGGACATAAAGCAAATCAGAGCTGGAGTGCCACAAGGCAGTGTGCTAGGGCCAATACTTTATACGCTTTATACTGCTGACCTACCGATTCTAAGTGATGATAACCTGATGTTAGCTACATATGCTGATGACACAGCTCTTCTGGCGTCTCACCCTGACCCAACCACTGCCTCATCAATTTTGCAGAATCAGTTAAACATTATTGAGCCATGGCTTAAAAGGTGGAATATTGGTGTCAACGCAGATAAATCTTCTCATGTCACCTTCACTCTGAGACACACATCCTGTCCCCCGGTTCAGCTAAATGGAAATAACATACCAACTTTCTCTTCAGCGAAGTACCTTGGATTGACACTTGATAGGCGTTTGACCAGGAGACCCCACATCAAAAACAAAAGGAAACAACTGAACCTCAAACTAATCAGGATGAGCTGGCTCTTGAGGCACAATTCAAAATTAAGCACAAATAACAAGCTCCTTCTTTACAAAACCATCCTCAAACCAGGTTGGACTTATAGCATTGAACATTGGGGCACAACTTCAAAATCAAATGCCAAAATTATACAAAGTTTTCAGTCCAAAGTTTTAAGGAGGCTTGTTAACGCTGAATGGTATGTCCGCAACTCAATCATCCACAGAGACTTGCAGGTGTTAACTGTAAATGAGGAAATTGTGAACCGCAATAAGAAACATGTTCTTCGACTTGATTCACATGAAAATCACCTAGCTGTCAATTTGTTAGACAATAGCTTGCACACTCGTAGGTTAATGCGTTACTATCCCCTGGATCTTCCTTTCAGATCACCGGAAGACTAAGCGATATTCTTCAATCAATAATATATTTAAATATAACTCTTAAGTAACATGTCATTCTCAACTCATAAAATTCGCTGGTTCTCCCTTTGGGAGAGTTGCAAATAAATTTACAGTTAAAAAAAAAAAAAACAAAAAAAAAGTATTACCGCGAGTCTGACACAACACCAATTGAATGAGAGTAAACAAATACTTTGTCTCCAATGTTCTCACTTACTGGCCTATGCATTCATTACCAACGACTGCTGAATTCATCATCGACCAGGAATACAAAAAAGGACTAGCGACTTACTATCGAATTGTCACCAAGCATACTGCACTCAACTCAGTACTCACTGCACAGAGAATGAAAACGTTCTTGTTCTTTGCGTCTATACGCAAATGCGGCATTTATTAGATATGAACATAAATGCAATATGCGGCATTTATTTTATAACATCAACATGTGAAATAATATGCCGCATATTCTCACATCTATAAAATATACCGCATATTTTCTGTGAAAATTCTGGAAACTCTCCATCACAGTTGCCAAGCATTTGGACATGTTCCTGAGGTTTGGTAATTTTCGCTGATTTAGTGGTCGGACATGACCATGTCATGACTGATTTCCTTTTTTTTTTTTAAGTAAAACTTCTTTAGCGGCGTTGGGCAAAAATCTATACTAAAAATTTCATTGAAAAAATACAAATCGCCACTTTTTTTTCTGTATCTCATGATTAGGTAGAGACTTGAAATTTTCACAGAATGTGTATTTCTATTTCCATATCCCCAACAAATAATAAAAGTATTGGAAAATCCACCGGAAAAGTAGCAATAAAGAGATTACAATTATACAACAACAACATGCAGCTTGTGTGTTATAAAAATGTTTATAACAACAACGTACAAGCAACTAGCTTGTGTGTGTGCAAACACAAGCGAATGTACGAAGAAAAGAGAACGGTAAACACACAGAAGATTGTTGATGATTAATTTATGTGCAAAAGGGGATAGACGGCAAACGTAAACACATGATGAGATGATCTCTCTCTGTCTGTTTTTAAGAAGTTTCAATTCTATCACGTGTACGATGGCACATGCGTAATTTTGTTTTGTTTTGTTGTGAGTAATTGTGATTTCAAGTAAATTTAAGATTGTAAAATTTTTAATAAAATACGTTTTAGGTAAGAATAAAGGAACTGCTGAATAATTTGCAATGTGTGCAAATATTTCTTAAATATGTTATTTCACACACTTTATATTTCAATTTAGCGCAACGTGCGCGCAAGTTCCAAGTATGTATATGGATTAGAGACGTGCAGTAGCACATTCACATTGCCAACAAGGGTTGTAATTCAGGTACGTCTACCCAAATTCAATGTGCGCAACGAAATTTGTACGTTGTTCTTGTTTTGCGAAAGAAGAAGTGAATGCATGTTTCCGATATTCAGTCTGGAACGAATGAAATGAGTTTGTGCCTTCGCATTAGAGACATTCAAAATGAAACCTTGTCTACAACTAAAATGCTGGGATGGGTCACTTATTTTATTATACACAAGAGTTAAAATGAGTTGGACGCAAACCAAAAAACAAAACAAAGTAAAACATACACACATACATATAAAATAAACAAAAGAAACAATAGCACGACATATACGGTTTTTTGCTTGTTAATAGGGGACGCGAGGCGAATGCCTCTGCTCACATTTCTCTTTGTTTTCTTTCATGTTTTTAGTTATTTTATTTTATTTCATGAAACGACGCGATCATTCATTTGTACGGGGATAAAATGTACATAAAATAATGTTCATTCAATTCGCAGGTACCAACTTTCATTTTCATTCACAATAGATATAGGAACATATGAATGGAAGCAACATTCACTTTACAGAAACGAAATTCTACATTCATTCACATTCACTTTAAATGGGTTCGGAAAAAGATGTATTCTTTTTAAAGTGAATGATTCAAAAGGCGTTTTGAACGCATTCACGCACAAGTCTAATATGGATCACCACAACAAAAAACAGCTGTTCACAATGCGAGAACGACTGTGTGAACGGCAAACATTTTCATTGGCATTCGTGATGCAGTGTGAAAAAGCTAAGTAACTCCAAATTTTAGTTTTTTTTTTGTTGATTGCAGGTAGATAGCAAAATATACTTATAGCTTATCATTTTTATTTTTGTTGCAAAATGTTGTTATTTTCTGTTAACTTTCGCGGCTGGACTCACGGTAAACTAGACTTCGCAAAGTTGTGGTTTCTGTAATTCTTTCTTTACTAGTTGTTACTTCTGGCTTGAAACTCGAGACCAGAGTAGTTTCCACTGTTGGCCCCCTTGGTAATTGGGACCGTATCATATCTGAATGTTATGGACACGAGCTTGATGAGTGTCGGAACTTGTCTGCAAGCAAGTCGTCCGTTACCTGCTGCTGAGGCAAAATTAGCACACAATATCGGTATGCGCATACTGGAAAACATCTTACAAAAAATGAAAAACAAAACAACAAAAGGCCCTAATCTGGAAGAATAAGAGCTGATGTACGAGCATTTTCTGCATATTGTCTCGATGAACTGAAAAAACGGTACTGGATAATTGCTGAGCAGCGCGCTACATTTAACCGTCCCAAAAGCAAAACAATACGACATGTAATAGCTTTCTAATCCAAAGCTTAAAGGATTATGGAAGCTCCTTTTAACCCAGGTATGATATTTTTGAATATTTTATGCAAATTTAAATTCGATGATAAATGGCGAAAACAGAAAAGCATTTACATGCTACAACTTTACGCTCACCTCGATTTTGTGGGAATATGCGAAGAATCTCCCACTAGTGCTAACTTTCACCTCTTTTGAGAATATATGCTCAAATGTTCGCATAAAATAATGAGTTAAAATGAATTTAATATGGCGGTTACTTCGGAGATGAATGAATCATCCGTCGTTGACCCCATAAAGTATGATCAACGTGACATGGATGATCGGTTTCCTTCTGTCCTTCCTCTATCCTCCCTTGCTCAAGCAATATATGTTCTCAGTTTTATAAATAAAAGAGCTAAAATTTGGAAAAACAACCGTTTTACTGCCAAAACAATATAATTTCACACTAGTAGCGTTCCTTTCGCGGCTTCACATACTAATTATTTGAAAAAGTTTTAGACTTTGCAAATGATATACAGGTGTAAATTCATAAAAGAAGGACATGTAATTACTTCTACAAATTTCAATAACAGAATATATGATCGTCGATAATTTTTCCAGTTATTATTCTAACATTTACGATATATGTAATTGCATAATATGGTTGATTAATGGACATTAATATGCGCATAAAAATATCTAAATTGTGGAGTTTTTCTTCTTTGTAAAAAGTCGTTTGTTCTGTTTAGTTTGCGTCGTGCCGTATCTTGGGTGAGAAGTATCACCAATATATTTGGATGTCTATGTAGCCAATTAAATTTTTGCATCTTTATTTAGCATTATCTCGTGATGTATTTCACATGTGCAGATGCGAGTTGACAGGAACAATAACAATAATATTAATAGTTAGTTATATTGACTTATGTTTTTATTTTACTTGTCTACACACAATAAGTTACAAATAGAAATGAATGATTGGAAAGATTAGTACAACAAGACTTCTTCAATTGAGTACCATTTGGAAACGGTATTATCTCTTTGTATTGTACGCTTTTGCACCAACTTACACAAGAGCGCTGCAACTTTTTCAAGTTCTCCAAGTTCTTCTTTATATGAGGTCAAAACTTGTTGCCAATCAAATAATAAATTTAGAAGATCTAAATCCTTAGCTAAAGCCAGCCGCTGATAATGGGCACTAAGTATTACACCAAACCAGCGAAACACTTGCATTTCAAATTGTATGCAATGTGGTTCATTAGAAGCGTTTTCTTTAAACATTGATGAAGAATCATTTAGTATTCTGTACAAATGTCGCAATAATAAAATAATCGCATCATATTCCATTTCATGACGTAAATGCTCGGCAATTATGTTGGGTTCAAAACTATAAGCAAGCACTGCATTGAGAAGCTGAAAAGAGCTGTCACTCTCAATGTATAGATAGTTTGGCAATAGAAGATCAACATTTGGGTATTCGCTGGTTGGCACACTAATTTCATCATCTGCTTGAATTATGCTATTTTGACCATTGACCATTGTATTAAGATTTGTTTTTGCCAATTGACAAGCTAACTTACATTTACTCAGTGCATAAATTAACGTCATCGCGATATTCTTCTCTGTTATGTTTGTGTAGCGGTTTAAGCACATCAATATTTGTAGGGGTTGATCGGCCTTGATAAGTACAGTGAGTAACTTTTCGGTAATCTCCTGTTCACTTGCACCACAACTTTCCATTTGACGTAGGATCATTAGAACAACTGCATCTTGGGTATCGCTATCGTTAAAACTTGACATAATCTGCAATTGTGCATCTTCTAATGCTTGCTCATCTTCAAGTATTTCGACATCTATTTTATATTTGCTTATTGCATTCAAGTCACAGTTGAAATCCTCAACTGATTCAAAAGGCACAATCTTACCATTAGCTATTGAATATTGTTGTTGTGATTTTAATGGTTTTCCTTTATCAGATGGTAATTGATTGTCATTATTAGCAACAAACTTTAGACTTTGTTCTAAAGCTTCTTCTTCGTTTATATGATCGAATTCAATGGAATTAAAGTTTTCATTGCTATTCTGAGAGCCTAGTATATCTGCTAAAACCTCTTTTGACATATGATATGTTACAATGGAAATGTTCTGGCCCATTGCCAAGAGGATATGCTCATTTGTAGCCCAAAGTCGAGAGAAGTCAAAGAACACCTTAAAGAATTGTTTGGCTTTAACCACTTTAAATTGTGTATTGTAGAGCAACAATGAGGATCCCTCTTGGCCATGATTTGCGCCATATATAGCAACTGAGTGACGAGAAATTCCCAGAACCGAGATTGAGTTCTTCACATTAAGCTCGGCAAGCATAGACACGTAGTTTCCAGGAGAGCTATTAGTGCTGACACCATCAGATAGACTTAACATAAAAATCCGTTTGTCAGACCCTATAAAAATCACACAAATTACATTTAACAAGATATACGAGTTATGATTAATTCACATTTGCACTTACAAATTGTCAATAACATTGGCGTATTTTCACCCTCGACAACCGCGTAGCCAGAAACTTCAACTTGGTTGCGACTTATTGGGTAACAAACTGTTTCACCACTTATTAACGATATGCGCACCAGACAAAGTTTACCAGAGTTTTTATCGCGCCGAAAATATGTAAGCAACTTTTGACCATCTGCTAGTGTACATACGCGAGCCTTGCTATATGTTTGTCCTGTTATTAAAGCCATTTGCGCCTCAGAATCTTCGTTTTGTTCCTTACGGGATCCTAAAGCCGACGATAATGTTTCAGAAGTTCCATCGCTATACAGTACGAAGGCTTCGTCATCCATTCTGTCACTTACTACCGCAGCAATACTTTTTTGAAACTACAATCAAATCTAAGGTCATCAAATTATGCAAATTATTAATGTTTCACAGCTTTGTTTACCTTTAGCTTTTTGCACTTGTTAATATCCAGAACAGATTCGTCCCAGAGGCGTAGGGCCTGATGACCAAACACACCCACATACTTTTGACTGAGGCGGTCAAAAACCACTCTTGAGGATAACTTCTCCAATACCGACCAACTTCGTATTTGCTTTTGTGTACTGATCTGGGATAAATTAATATGGTAATCACTAAATATGTACTTAAGTTAGTATATTAATCTGTAATAAACTACTTACTTTGAGGATAACTACAATATTTCGTGCCAAAGTTGTTATAACATTATCTTCGTCTTTGTCAGCTGCTATACCAAGAAACTCTGTTGGATCCGGTATAGGAAAAAGATTGAAGTATGTCACGATCTTCGCCATTGTTGCATGTAATTTAAAAACCAATTTTAAGTGAAACTATCGCATTGAACACATGTGCCGTAGCCTCTATATCTGTGTATTAGGCTTGGGTAGTTCGCGAACGTCCTAGGTGAAATGAAGACCTAGTTCATCGATGATCTCGCTCTTAGTTCGTTTTAGTCTTGGGTAGTTCGCGAACGACTTAGTTCGAAGTACGTTTCTTATGTATTTGAACAATCATGATCTCGTTCTTAGTTCGTTTTGTATATAACTTTTTGCCATCCCCCTTTTTCACTGGCACCAGACCAGTGTTTGGTTAAAGTTTAATTGATATCAGTGAACAATAAAAAAATAATAATAATAAATAAATAAATAAATTTCTCATACTTAGAGTTTACGGTAAGTTTATTTAAAATTGAAATTTTACTCTTATATTTCTACTAATTGTATTTTTTTTCATTATTTGTTCAGTATTATAATTTAGTAAATAGATACTTATAAATTACAAATTATGTTTTATTTTCATATTTAATAATTAATAATAGATGTCTTTTCAAAGGCGAACGGTTTTGACCAAGCCTGCTGTGTATCGTCGCAACAAATTTTTTAGCTGACATAGTGTCGAATACCCTTGAAAAGAGCCATTCCTTTCAAAATATTCAGGGCTGTTGACTAGAATCTACCAGGGATGACCATTTCGAAGCGGAAGAGGCAATAAAACATAAAAATCATCCCTGTTTATATCTTCTTCTTGAAAATCGATTCACTGAAACTTGTGTTTCTCTCTTTTGTTAAACGACGATTGTCAGGAACGGTCATGGCGTAAGTCGTATTTTTTAATCTAAGTTTTATTAGGACATCACTATAATTTATAGAATGATTGTACAGAAATATTGCTGAATAAAAGTTTCTGAAGTTTTATAAAACAAAATGTACAATTATTTGCAATCTAAAACCAACTTTTTGGAGCCATCAATGCCCTTAGTAGTTTGGAAATGATTGCAAAAGTAGACAATTGACAGAGTTCATGATTTTAAAATGCATCAGTCAATAATTTACTTATGCATATTTTCACGAAGCTGGAACAAGACGAGCTATATTTTCTTGTTATTGGTTTAATGGTTATTTTCCGCAACTCAATTTTCCATCTTTTCTGTATTCCAGATCAAAAGTATCGCGTGATACGCTTTACGAAGGCGTTAATGCGATTTTGGAACATACGAAAATTAAGAAGCGTGGTTTCCTCGAAACGGTGGAACTTCAAATTGGTTTGAAGAACTATGATCCCCAGAAAGATAAGCGTTTCTCGGGAACTGTTAAGTACGTTGATCACCTACACTTTCTGGTTTAGTTGTCGCAATGGCAAATACAATTTAATGTATTAAATAAGTATCTGGCGATGCAATAACAAACCACGTTTGTGATAGGTAGCTAAGTATGTGTGCGTAAGATTGCACACACTTGGCGGACCTTCACTCAGGGTCTTAAAAACAAACTGAGTAGGTGCCAATCGGTACCGAAAAATTGAGTTAGTTCTTTAGTAACAGCGCTCCGTTGTGAGCCGAGTAAGTTTTTAGTGATTCAGAACTCTAGGCCAATGATAAAATGAGTGCTGCATTATTTTGAATACTAATAATTGTTTTTTGTTTCTTCAGATTGAAGCATATTCCTCGCCCTAAGATGAAGGTGTGCGTTCTATGGAGGACTCAGAATGTTGAGTATATGGATGCTGAAGCTTTAAAGAAGCTTAACAGAATGACTTGAAGTCATATGATGCATTTTTGGCGTCTGGTCACGAATCTTAACAAATACCACGAATGTTGGGTCAAGAAGTCGAAGCAAAGTGGATGTTTTCTGGCCGTCGGTCATACCAGGAATCTATGACTGGCAAAATCGAGCAAGTCATCATTCGGTCACATCTTCAAAAAGAAGCGTCCCAAGCATGAAGCAAAGTGTGTCCTGCGCATTTTGGTCCTCTCGAGAATTGGCAGAAGTGCGCTCGTTGCACATTAAGTCCTCCATGGGCCCACCACAGCGTCTATACTAAATTGCTTATATATTTCAAATAAAAGGCTACTTTTTGATATGTGTTAGATTTTATTTATCTCTGTATGGAATTAGATTTCTGTAGAGCTAATTGAGCGCGCTAGGAAGTCTCGGATGTCGAGCGCGTCTTCTGCCGTGCAAGTTCTAGGTGTAAACTGGGCGCGCAAATTCGTTATGGTCGATCAGCCCACTCTTGAAAGAATGGTTCGCCCAGCTCTTCAAGCAAATTATGCAAAGCGCAACACGCAGTGATGACCAATGCTGATGTGTCTATTTTAAATTGGATTGGTTGGGCCAGTAACTGCCATCGCGTGAATAGTCGCTGTAAAGCTTTTTCGCTTATGTCTTGCAAACTATCGGCGGCTTCATTAAAGTCATACTCATGCGGTGCAATAGGATCCACATACCGCTGTAGTAACCATGGTCGCAATGGGTAATTTTGGCCCACAGGAGCCAATACGAAACATGGTAACATGCGACCATTAATTGCTGGGATTGCATTCGGATGTCTGGGGGTTTACTAGAGATTTGCAGTTTGCGAAATAACAAATGATCGTCTACAAGGGCCTCTAATCGTATTTTGGCGCCACGGTTAACTTCGGTCTCCATGATTGGGATTGTACACACTCCCATGACTCCAACTGCAGCTGGCGGCATAATGTTTTTTGACAAGTCGCAAAATCCTTTTCTTATGTCAGCAAACTCTTCCTCTTCCTTAGGTAGCACCAACAACTTGTGCCCAAGTTGCGCCAACAATGCACTTGCAAACTGTTTTAAATACTTTATAACCATAGAGCCAGGGACATTAAAAAGTTTCTTTAATACCTCCGGCCTGTACTCGCCATGTGATAGCATGTATATGGATAAAGCCACACGGGTATCAAGTGGCATTCTGTGACTTTTTGGCATTGCTGTATCCACAGCATTTAACGCTGGTCGGACCTGTTCACACAGCCAGTAAAAATGACGCCGGGTCATTCGAAAATTGGTCAACCACTGTTCTTCACTTTCGTTTTTAAGCGAACGTTGTAAATCAGTAACATCATTGCCTTTTGTAAATGTGCAATAAATGTGTTGCGTTGTTTTTTGTACAAGCAAACTAAACATCTCCAGATAATTAGATTGCATTTGCAACATTTGTTCCATAAAAAAGTTTCTCAGCAAAATGCGTCGGCGCTGCAATCTTTTTTGGCTTCGCCTTCGGTTTACCAACATTTCCTTTTGCAAATTTTTAATGTGCAACAATAATAACAAACTTATTTGTTTTCTTTTCCTATAGTACTTATCACAATATCCATGTGAAAATATTGTATCTTTTTTAGCTAGGGGCTTTGCCTTAACTGCAATATCCATTAAATTTCTATCCCCTAATTTTGGTTTCATATTACTGTCAATAAATCTGTTTACTTTACTCAGGTAGCTTCTACACGATGTATCCAATATATAATTTCAAAGAGGGGCTAAAAAACCATTCGATATACATTTACAAAAATATGTTTCTTATGCACTTTTCACAGTGCTGAAAACGTAGCTTGCTTCAAAAAACTTTTTCGCTTACTGGAAAATAGCTCTTCTTTCTTTTGATTATACATACATGGATCGTTGTGCTCTCGCTGTGCTAATTTGAAACGTAAAATTTTGTAGAAAATGCATCATTTAGTACATTTTGCAGTGTAAATTAAATACGATAATTTATTTAATTATTTACAAGTCGAGTCGACTGCTGATTTCTAACTGGCTTAAAACTAGAGATAAGCAAAAGAATCAAACCAAGAACGGTTGCTGTTGAAAAGTGTGAAGACCGCAGGCTGCAATAATAGTATTAAACAATTAAATCTACAAACTTATTTAGGTCAAGTAATACCCTAGAATATGGATCATACAAGTATAATTATTCTTAAATTTAACTACTGAAACTGTTGAAATTCAAATTTTGCGAAACTTTGACAATTTAATATGGCTTAGAACTAATGGAATAAATGACCCGACTGTGCCAAGGTGATTGAAGATATAATTTGAAAAAAAAAAAGAAAACTATTTTCTACGTAATACTAGACACTATCTTAAGTTATCCTTATGAACTATCTTTCCGTTGACTTTAATAGTCGATCGTAAATCCTTTTCTACTACACATTCCACATATAATGGAGTCAATTTATTCCCCAAGAGACGGTTTGGCTTTATTAGTACCCTTTCTCCACCATTATGACGCGGGTGACACGGTCACGATTGTGAGTCATAAGTTCAGCTTCTTGAGCCCTCTTTACATTATTCGATATATCGTTATCCTGTTCAAATACACTCGCATGAAAGATTTATATCGGTTTTTTCTTCGTCACAGAATGGATAGTTTTGTTATATTCAATCGTGGCCAAAGTATGAGATCGACAGTTTCTTCAATACTTCTCTCAAGTTTCAGACATCTGGCTATCTCAGGCAGAGTACTATGAAACCTTTCTATCTGTCCCTCGCTTTCTTTTCCGTTTTCGGAAAAAAGTAGTCTTGACGTTTTCCTGTGCGGCTCGATGAGCCCCACAATGTTCCTGATTAATTTCATCTAACTGCTCACTGGGGTCGAAAATATCCGTGATGAAACTTTTTGCGTACCTTAACCTTGTTGCTGGAAGCATTTCTACCAATCTGTGCTGTATCTGTGCAAGTGTCGACAGATCGCAATGCAAAGCGTTAACTACCCCTGGCTTAATTGCATCCTGGAGCATTTTTAGCAAAATTTTCGAGTGATGTAAAGGTGATAAAATGTCGTGATTTTTTTCCATACAGTAATCTTTCTTTCTGATGGATATTGCCCTTTCTCTAGAATTATTTGGTTTCCATAGCAGTTTATCGGTTTATTTACGGAATCAATAGTGTAAGTAAGGGACTCCTCACTATGGATCGTTGCCACGTCCGAGCTTGGGTCTTCCTTTATTAAATAGATAAACTGTTGTGACAAGGCGTCAGCGACAAAATTGTCCTTGCCTAGCTTATAGTGGAGTTTAGTATTGTATTCCTCAATGAAGGCCTTTCACCTCTTTACTTTTGCATTAGGGTTACGATCTGAGACCGCGAACGTGAGAGGTTAGTCATCAGTATAAATGTTTATGGTCTTTGCCCCATACAGATAAAGCCTCAGTTTTTTTTAGGGCCCAAACTATAGTCAATAATTCATGCTCATTAGTAGCAAAATTATCTTCCCTTTTCTCTAAAGTTCTTGATATCATCATAATTGGTCTGCCACCTTGAGATAATACCTAGAGCATGGGACGATGCATCTGTAGTAAGGTCAAACGGTTTCCAAAAGTCAGGATATGCCAGCATTACGTCCTCAGAAACAAGAATCTGCTTTATTTTTTCGAATGCTTCAACCTGATTTGTTTCGAAGGAAATTTGAATCTTTTTTGATTGGGCTGCCGGCACTCTACCAAGTTCACCTCGAAGAATGTTGGTCAAGGGTGCAGCTATTTTTGCGTAATCTTTTGTAAAGCACCTGTAATATCCCGCCATTCCTAAAAAAGACCGAAGACCCCGTAGATTTGTTGGTTGGGGAAAATCAAGTATCGTTCCCACTTTTTCGAGACAAGTCTTAACACCTTTGGCTGAAACAACAAATCCCAATCACTCCAATTCTTCCCTAAAAACCTTGACTTCTCCATTGATACCCGCATGTTGGCAGCAAGGAGACTGCTGAGGATAGCTTCTACGTGCTTTAAGTGTTGATTCATGTCTTCAGAAAAGATTATCACATCGTCGATGTAGACAAAACAATATTCCCCGATGTTTGAAATGAAATGATTACCCCAATATCTGGGGTGGGGTACGAATCTGTAATTGTTTTTTCATTAAGTTTCCTGAAATCAATTACAAGTCGCTTTTTACGACCCAAATAGGGTTATTGTATGGAGACTTTGATGGCCTAATTATGCCATCCTTAAGAAAAGACTGAATTTCTGACTATACAAAATCATTAAAACTTATCGGATACGGATAAAATTTTGTATAACGTAGTTCTTCGTCCTTCGTCCGAATTCTAACTGCAACATTTGTGTTGAAAGGTAAAGCTTCATTCGGGTCAGCGAACACCCTAGTTTTGACCTTTATCATACACCAGAAAGTTTCTCTCAAATTGACTAGCACCATTTCCGAACAACCTTGAAGATGGCTCACTTCCTGACTATATAATACAACCTGGTATAATACAACCTTTCCCGCCTAGAATTACATAGAAGCGTATCGTTTGCCATGTCAATTGTAACCCCATTTTCTTTTATAAAGTCCAAGCCTATTATGCCATCGAATGTTGCCAGATTTGGTAAGATGAAAAAATCCGTTGTTTTACCAAAAATATTAACTCTACACTTATCTTTAATTGGGGTCAGACCATGAATGGACTTAACCGAAAAAACTTTATCGACCGGTTTAATACCCTTCAGGGTAGGCAAAGGTCTGAAGTAATTTTTCGATGCCCCCGTGTCGATAAGTAATTTGATTTGTTGATGTCCTATTGTCCTGAGAATCCAAGATAGGAGAGACTTTCCCCTAAAAAATTAATTTCATCCATTTCCTCTGTCAAGTGTTCATAGTCCTGTTCGGACGGAGACTGCACCGCAAGAGCGTCTTGAGCCAAATGGTTTACCCGTTGGAATTTAGAGCCGGTAGAACGATCGGATCCTGCCTGACGTTTCAATTGGCTTAATTCGGTTCTAGGATTAAAAGCTGTTTGTAACCTGAACCGCGAAGTGCAGGGGTCAACTTCCATTGATTCTAAACGTTGATGATTTCCCTCCTTGATTTCCTTGCCATTCATTTTTGACCTGATTGCCTCGCCATTCATTTTTGACTTGATTTCCTTGCCATTCGTTTCTATCCTGGTTTATCTTGCCTTGGCTGTTATTGGAAAAATAAGGATTCTTTTGCCCCGGCAACGTTCTGATTCTGAGATCGATCTCTGGCCCGGACTAGTAGGTGCGTTATTATTTTTTTTTTCCTATTTCCACCCTTGCTATATCGGGATGCAAAGTTTGCCGCGAACACGTAACTCTCATGGTTTTCATCGACCTCTTGAGCCAACGCTAGCGCCGATGGTAGATCATTGGGTCGGGATGCTAAAAGTATATCGCAGAAAGGCTTTCTAAGACCAGAAATGAATACCCTGAGGGCGTCTGCTCTGTATTAACATTCAGTGAATTAGCTACATCTGCCCTGTAGGACATTAGAGTCTTATTGGTTAGTAGAACTAGTTTTTTTTTCCACCTCGTCATAGAATTCTCACACCGACTGGGAATCCTGCCTCAAAGTAAAAAGCTCCTCTTCGACAAAATAAATAGGACGCTTATCCACATAGGTGAAATCTAATCATGCTATTATTGCTTCAAAATTCAGCACAGTATTAAATGACGACAGAACCCCATCCGCAGCACCTCAAATTTTATTTCTCATAATGGCCACAGCTTGAAAATGTTTTGAACTTCCATTATGTTCACGAAATATTTCAATCGCGTTATGGGTGGCTTCTCACCATCAAACATATTCTCCTAACTGTACATGGAATTCTGGGAGTGTCTTAACCACATCCAGCGTTTTATCACACTTTACCCCGGGCACTATTTTGACCCTTTCAAATTTCTTCACTACACCACTCCCCGATATCCCGGTGATCTCCTCTCGAACCTTTATTAACTCACTTTCGAATTCTACCCTTTGTAAGTCCAGTTCAACCTGGATCATTGCCTTTTCTTGTAATCTGGTTAGCATTGTTGATTGATTTATTTTATTTAACGGTTCCGACATATTGATAGTATATCAAAATCTAGATTGATGTCTAATTCAATACTGAGTTTAACCTTTTTGAGACTATATCAATGTTTCCCTTCTAATTTAAATTACTTTGGCACAGCTGTTAACTTAATAATTTTCTCTTCTCTCTTTTAAATTTTCCTTTGGAAATGGAAATTAGAATTTCGACTTACATGAATGTTGTTAATAATAATTATTAAATAGTATTATCCAAGTTGTCTTTATCGCTTTTGCTGCTCTTGATGCCGTTGATGAATAAAGTCCTCTTCGTTTTTGTTGTCTTCCCTTGTTGATGAATTTAGTGCTCTTCGCCTATATTTATATATTTTATATTTTGCTTCGCTGATGGATTTAGTTTTCTTCGTTACTGGGTTAGTGTTTTTGCTTTTTATTATTACAACAACCGCTTATCAGTTATCAGTTGGTTAGATTTGTTGTTTATTCTTTAATCTTTATTCTCCAATTTGGGCATCGCCGCTAGGTTACGTTGTTTTCCAAACCACGTGTCTTGAGTACCTTCCAATTTCGTTATTTATTGCTATTTTTTTGAGCTGACCTTTTTTTCTTCTTTTTTTATTTTGAAAAAAAAAACTGCTAAAACTTGGGTCAATGTGCGCATAGAGTCAAAAGTGACAACACCTATGAAAATTTTACTTCTTTTAAGATAATCAGAACAAAATAAAACTCGTATCAATTCCATTTACAAAAACAAAAAAAAAAAGGATGATAAAATAACAACAAAATAAAAGCATAAAAACAATAAATTCTTAGGTACAGTTGAACATAAAAATTTAAGTCGTGTGCCTCACCCTCATAAGCACAATATGGAAGTGAAACTTCTGCAGCGAAGGGAGGTAAATCCAAAAATTAGAAAATGAAATATGACGAAAATCAAAATTTGAAGTTTCACTTCCATATTGTATTTGCCAAAATGGGATTTACTCGTCTTCACTAAAGTAGTTTCACTAAAAAAAAAAAAATTACCAATGCAGGACTCGATCCTCACGCCCTCGGTTTTCAAGTCCTACACTCTAACTACAACGCCACGAAGACATTTCAATTGTATTTGCCTAAATAGCTCCAATATAATAATAACATCGTGAATTTTTTTTTTTTTTTCTTTCGGAAAATGTTTAGAACATTTTCATTCTCGCATGCACACTGAATTATGATTAAGAACACCACAGGAAACATATTTAGTGGAGAACCTATGAATGTTTAAGGCAAATTACTTTGTGACCAACTCTAGAATCATTACCATTTGGATTTTAATTTATAAAATAACTTAAATTATTATAAATAATTTTGATTTTGTTTAATGAAATGTTATCTGGTATTTTCAATTCAAACGTACATATCAATGATCTATTGAAGAAATAATTTTTGGGAAGAATGCAGAAAACTAAAATCATCACGAATAGCAAGACGATAACATGTATACTGTAACAAAGTCCCTTTATTTCGAGGAGCATAAGAATTAGTAGTAGAAGCAATGTTATGAGACATATTTACATGCCAACCGGTATCACCATTAGGAAACAATAAAGGATATGCCAACGGATCTAACGAAGACTCCTAAACAGAAACATTATGAAGTACTCGTGAAAATTTCGGAAAAACAACAATAACTCTCTGAAAAGGCGGTTCACCATCATCGCTTCTAAAAATAGCTGCAACATCAGTCTGAAGCATCGTTATATCGCCGAAGATTACTCTCTTTATTCACCTTAATCATCATACACACATTAGCAGTTGTATTTTCAGGACGGTGACAATATTCAGCCATTGACCTAAAAGAACATACAAACACATTTACACGATCTAACTCAATAGGTAATTCATACATAATAGACACATTACATCCATTATATGCTCTATCATTCAGTCTATGACGTACAGCAGTTTCAACGTCGTAAAAATAAAGCTGTGCCTATGCCGGATCACTACCATAGCCCGGAGTAATTGAAGCAGATCGGTGGTAAAATACGTTATGAATCTTAAAATGATAAATTCCATTCAAAACTAATCTAATTTAAATTCAGAACTTATCATTGCAAATGAAGGCATTATAAGAACGGATATTATCAAAGTAATTATTGGAGCGTTGTTTAATGATATTGTCATTTGAGTTCAAATATTGAACTAAATTCATAAAAAGAACATTCTGAATGAGGGGTGGTAATACAACTATTCCCTTATGAAAACACAAAGTAAAAGCGCTTGTGTTACGTAAAGTAATTTCAGATTGAAAATGTTTTGCTGAACAGAATTCACAACGTAATATTAAAGATCCATAGCTAAAAGACTCGAAATTTCGGGAAATTAAATACAATGCAATTTTATACGTCCATTCAATGAATCAATATCTTGATCGTTTGAAATACTTGCGATAACATTTCTAACTAATCTCATGTAATTTTTGCAGCATATACTACCAGTTTCGTACGTCGGGAAGGCATATCGAAATAATAGCAATGTTAAAATTATGAAAAAAAAAATTAAATAAAAGTAGCAAAAATTTTCGCAAACCAGACACAAAACACTCGGTAAATGTTAAAAATGCCGATTATACTGATTTATAGGCAGACAGACACAAAACACTGACTGAATGGCGTCAACGCTTATAAAATTGTTAGAAATGTAATTAAAAATAAACGCAAGGAAATTACAGAAAAAATTTAAATATGCAAAAACACGCGGGAAATGTTAATAATGCCGAAAGCTAAACAAAAAGCTCTTCTTCTTGTTACCAATTTCGGCATATCCAAGAGCAAATTGTGTGAATGAAAAAACGATGTCTCCGTTGCACATCTCTTGCACTCTAGACAAAACCGTTGATGTTGTGAGCGCAGAAGAATGGGAGAATTGAGAAGTTTGTGTGTCACTCTATTCTGTTCTATTGCTGTACGCTCATCGGTTGTATAAAGCCAATAGAATGTTTTACTATTTTTATTATCTAATCATTGTACATTTCACAAATATGTTTACACAAAACATATAAACCTTTGCTGGAATAAAAACAAAACAAAAAATTAGCAGTGCGTGGTTTGAACGAAGCATGACGAAATATCTAATCGATTTAGATTTAGAACAGACGTGAGCTCGTAAGCGGATGGCATGCGTAATATTAGCAAAGTGCCGACGTCGTCGTCATCGACAGCGGATGGCATACGAAATATTTGCAAAGTTGTACGTACTTCTGCTCACTTCGAAAAATAACAAGAAATGGACGATCGTCATGCACCTATGATGAACACACGTATACGAAATGACTGATGCTACATGCATAATCATGTCGGAGGCCCTTTAAACGACGCCATCATGCCCATACACACACTCGCACATACGCCTTAACTTATATCTGCTTTGACTATTTTATTCTTCTCTTGTGCCCCCTTGCACTTCTTTCCAAGAACATGATGCTTGCCCATACACATACTCACACCTACACCATAAATTATGTCAGCTTTGACAATTTCATTTATGCATTCTTTTATTCTTCATGTGCAAAATAATTTGTATAGTATAGCAGGGCGTACGCAGGGGAGCTTTAACCTCGAAAACCCCACCACAAATGTGAATAAAAAACTTGGAATATGTGTATTTTTATTGCCATATCCCCAACAAATATATGTATGCGGTTCATGAGATACAGAATTGAAAAAACGTTTGTATTATCCCACTCAAATTCTTTGTTTAGTCTTGCTGATATTCAGCAGTGAAATAGTTAGTTAGTAGAGATCCGAAATTTCTTCAGAAACAAAGAAAATCATTGTAGATTTAAGAAAAAGGGGGAAATCTTTTCGGGAGATCAGAAAAACTGGTCAGAGACACGCCACTACAACAAAAAAAATCGTTGATAAATTCAACAAGTTCAAAAAAACTGGATAATGTCAAATGGCTTGACCGACCAAGATGATTTAATGAAAGGGAAGTTAAAGAAATAGTTTTGACTATAAAGAAAAATCCTAGAAGTAGTGCAGTGCAGATTGTTAAAAATATTTCTACAGCATCGCAAAAGGCTCTAAGTGCTAGTAGAACATTGAATAAAATTGAGTTCGGTCCGCAAAGGTAACCGTATATTAAACAAAAAAAAAGAAAAACAAAGCAAAACGACTCAACTATAGAATAAAATACAAACAAAATCAAAGTGCGGTGAAACATGGTGGAGGTTCGATTATGGTTTGGGGATGTTTTGTGGCTTCTGGTGTTGGTGCACCAAGTGTTGCAAAATTGGGATCGCTTGTATATTGGATCTTCCAGCAAGACAATGATCCCAAGCATAGCTCAAAGTTTGCAAAGGAGTGGCTGCTTCGAAAACCAAAACAGTTAAACCAACCAACTCAATATTCAGTTCTCAAACCCATTGAGCATATTTGGGAATATTTGGACTGACAAATTCGACAAAAAAAAAAAATATATCCGGCAAAGATTTTCTTAAAGCAGCGTTACTCGAGAAGTGGAGAAAAATTCCTGTAGCGTTCACCACCAAGTTGGTTGAATCGATGCCACGAAGGCTAAACGAAGTTTTAAAAGCCAAAGGGGGCCAATCTAAATACTAATTTAACAAAATTAATTAAATATAAAAAAAATAATAACTTGAAAATAATTTGAAAATAGTTTATCTTCAAAAAAGTTCACAACGCAGGTGTTGACTCACTTTTGACGCGTAAAATGTGACGTGTTTGTTCAACTACATAAGTATACCTAAGAATTTACAATGTAAAGCTTTTGTTAAGGAAATATAATTGATGAGACTTTTATTTTGTTCTGATTCTCTTAAAAGAAGTACAATTTTCATATGTGTTGACTCTTTTTTGACTCTGTACATAGTTCCTAATTTAGAAACAAGCGTTGACTCGTGTCTAATTCTACAACAAAAACTCCTCAATTTCGTTATTTTCTCTATGGTTGTTGTAGAATTAGACACGTGTCTATGCTTGTGTATATTAAACACCGAATTTGACTCTGTATAATCACACTATAACATTTAATCTATCCACTACAAAGTTTAATATATTTAACATCCAAATGTATTATTTCCAAAAGTCAGAACCAGAAGAAAACGAAATTATATTTAAAATATTAAACATTTTATAAACAAATGATACTAGCATTACCCGGCATGCGTTGCTGCACCACTATGCGATAATTGGTTGTTTCTTCTAAAAAGCTTTGTTGTAAAATATGTAATTAATAATATACGTGAATATACAATATATATATATATATATATATATATTGTATTTACCGCCAAATGAAAAACTGTTAAAAAAATGACATAAATCTATCTATATCCGGACAACAGCGCCACCTACCAGATCCAAATGTAGCAAAGAACCTGACTGGTAACTCTAAAAGTACAACAAAAAAAAATAAATCATCAAAATTGGTCTTGCCGTTCTCGAGTTTTGTGGTGTTATACAATTTTTTGAGTTCATTTTTATATACATATATAGATTACAAAACGAAAATTGTTTTTTTGCTGAGTCGTTTTCCAATTAATTGTGGCGATTTTAGAAGTTTTTCCCTTTAGCATCAGGTGTAAATATTTTTGAAAGTTGGCAGCCCGATGTTCCCATACAGGCCTGCCAACATACGCTCTATGAATAACAATCATATCGTCCGTAGCATTATATACCTGTATAATATAATTATGTATAGTTTAAAAATTTGTAATTAACAACTTCTTATCGAATAACATAATTATATTTATGTATTTAATGCAAAAATAAAAAAAATCTCTAAGCCAATGACCTTCACATATGTAATATATGTATATCTCGCTCTATGACTTCACACCCATATACAATGACAGTAGAATCCCAGAAACTAGAGCATTAAAAATTTCAATTTTTCATGAATTATGAAGCATTAAACACTTTGAAATTATACCTTCAGGTACTAATTTTTTAGTGAGAATTATTATTCCATGCGATAAAAGGGAAGAATTGCCACAAAAAATAAACATTTTGAAAAAAATTGATGCAAACATTCTGGTATCTATAGCTGAAATCCACAAATTTAATGCAGACTTCAATGTAGCAGACTCGGATGAAATCGAACTTTAAATTTAGAACAATTCGGATATTGAGACTAACTAAATTACAAAGTGATTCTAGTATGCAAGCTTCTACTGTATTTTTTTTCTCATGTGCAATTTTGAAGTCTCCACTACTCAGCTGTTCTTGATTGTTGAGTAATCTGGGTTGTTGTTGGTGCAAAGTTTTTTAAACAGAAATAAATTAATTCAAGGTGAATGAGTGAATATTATTTTTATTTTATAAATGTGTAACACATAAATATCTATACCTGTTTATGAAATTCAATATGTAATAAAATATAAAGCCTTTGTAAGAACTAAGATAATATATACTTAGATATTTATTGATTTTTCTTTTGATTTATGTTCCTAATAGTAACAGAAGTTGAAAGACATTGTCTGAATAATAATAAAAGCAGTTGAGTTAACCAGTTGTTGTAGTGATCATGAGTGCAAAAAGTAAACGCCCTGGCACTGCCAACATCCAACAAGCTCCAAATGAATGCGTCCAGGTTGTAGTACGTTGCCGACCAATGAGCAACCGTGAGCAAAATGAGGGCTCCAATGAAGTGGTGAATGTATATCCCAACCGAGGTGTAGTTGAAATAAGAAACCATACTGATCCAAATAAGGAGCAACGTAAGGTGTTTACATATGATGCTGCCTATGATGCCATCGCCAGTCAAACAACAATCTATCACGAAGTGGTATTCCCGTTGGTTAGTTCCGTTTTAGAGGGATTCAATGGCTGTATCTTTGCTTATGGGCAAACGGGTACCGGCAAGACTTTCACTATGGAAGGCGTCCGTAGTAACGATGAACTTATGGGAATTATACCGCGTACATTTGAACAAATTTGGTTACATATCAACCGAACTGAGAATTTTCAGTTTTTGGTAGATGTTTCTTATTTGGAGATTTATATGGAGGAGCTAAGGGACTTATTAAAACCAACTTCTAAACACCTGGAAGTGCGGGAGCGCGGTTCTGGGGTTTATGTACCTAATTTACACTCGATTAACTGTAAGAGCGTAGAAGATATGATAAGAGTAATGCATCTGGGCAACAAAAATCGAACTGTTGGCTTTACTAATATGAATGAACATAGCTCTCGGTAAGAATGGGTGTAATATATATAAGTATATTATAATATATGTAGAGTTAATATAATTTTTCCAGATCTCATGCAATTTTTATGATTAAAATTGAAATGTGCGACACAGAGACGAACACTATTAAGGTGGGAAAATTGAATCTTATCGATCTAGCTGGTAGTGAACGACAATCGAAAACAGGAGCGTCAGCTGAACGTCTTAAGGAAGCAAGCAAAATCAACTTGGCACTTTCATCGCTTGGCAACGTTATTTCGGCACTTGCTGAAAATTCACCCCATGTTCCATATCGTGATTCAAAGCTAACGAGATTGTTACAGGATTCCCTTGGGGGCAATTCGAAAACAATTATGATAGCTAATATAGGTCCATCTGCATACAATTACAATGAAACGCTTACTACTTTGCGCTATGCATCACGTGCTAAATCCATACAGAACCAGCCGATTAAAAACGAAGATCCACAGGACGCTAAGCTTAAGGAGTATCAGGCCGAAATTGAAAGACTTAAGAAGCTTATTGCACCGCAGCAGCAAAACAGGAGTGAAAAGTTAGCTATCAAAAAGCGTGACCGCATTAAGAAACCTAAAAAGGAAAGGGCAAATCGCGAGCTCACAGAGAGCATCATACCGTCACAAACCGAAGAGGAACCAGAAAGCGAAGAAGAACCTGAATTTGATAAAGAAAACGAAGCTGAGGTGGCGAAGTCAAATGAAGAACTTGTGCGTGAGCGCGTTGAAAATGCTAAACTCGCAGCGAAATTAGCTGAACTGGAATCGCAACTAGTGCGTGGTGGTAAAAACCTATTGGACACCTATAGTGAACGGCAAATAGAACTAGAGAAGAAATTAGTTGAAATTGCAGAACGCAAAAAGCGAGAAATTGAAATTCAACAGCAACTTGAATTGCAAGAAGAGACGACATTGGAAATCCGGGAGACAGTAACATCCCTAGAACAGGAGGTTGAACTAAAGAAACGCAAATTGTCTAAATGCTATGCAAAGTACCTAGCTCTGCAGCAAGAACTAAATGACTGCAAGTTTGACCATAATCAAGATTTGCGGGAACTGGAAATGGCACAAAATGAATTAGTGAAAGAGCTGAAACGTCAGCTACTTATCATTGACAACTTTGTTCCTGTCGAAGTCAAACAACGACTCTACACACAGGCCAAATATGATGAAGAGCAAGAGGAGTGGAAGTTTTCCTCGATACCAATGGCAACCGATGGTAATTTTAATAGCAAACGTCCAGTTTCACATCCGCAAAGACGCCGACCTATATCTGAATATGCGTTGCTGGAGGCTAAACCAAATACACCAAACAGTTTGCGTTTTAAGACCGAAAACATAGTCTCATATGAATTGGAGATGCCCTGTCGCACAACACAAGAATATCGTTCCCCGAAGGTTTCTGCTTCATTACAAGCAGTGCTGGCACAAGCAATGCAAACCGGAGATGACATCGATATTGTGGACAATCACACAAGCTCGTTACGGAATCGTCTCGAGAATATAATAAATGCCAATTCAAATACAGCACCCTCACGCGAACTTGTCAGTACACCAGTAGCAGCAACCATTGTACCAATTGTCCGAAATATCAAATCAAGTCGTGGTGTAGCACTCAATTCGGCACTTGACTCCAACAGGCGTCCACCAACCGGACGATTACAAGCTAAAAAACCGGCTTCCGCCTACCCAAAAGCACGTGGTCTTGTCAACAAATAGAGCGAAATCGAACACTGAATTGCGCACGTTCATCATAATTCGTCATAACCAAAGTACATTCAAAATGCAATTATTTATACATACTTATATGTTTATATATTGGCTATATACATTTTAAAAGGTCTGTTCAAAAAATTAGTAATTAGTAATTAGTTTTTTTCGCCATGGCTGCTAGGTCCGTCAGCTAAATGTCAACATACGTGTGCATGGTATATATCTACATAAGTACTAACAAAACAAATAAAAAGAAACGATTATCGAATGCACGTAGTTTGAGAAAAATAAAATTGTACTTATTTTGTGAACAGACCTCGTATGTATTATTATCAGTCAAAATTATATTGGATCTCTATTCCATATACACACGCTTAACATGCGAAAATGCAATTACAATACAATGTGTGTAAGTATTATATCAAATTAACAAATGCTTTTCTGGCATGTGTGCAATATAATTTGTATTAAATTTCTTAATGCAATTTGAAATTATATGTATTTGCTTGTAACTGGTGATTGAGTTTGGCTTTAACACCTTCTCAAATAGCTTAGAAAGACATGGAAGCAGACCTATAGCTCTATATGTAGAAGGACATGTCCTATCCTTCCCGAGCTGTGGAACCATTTTGATAAGCGATTTCTTCCATCGCTTTGGAAAGTATCCAATTCGAAGTATAACATTGAAAAAAACACGAGAGAAATACTATTGCTGCGTTTGGAAGTTCAGCTATCATTTTTGGCACGATGCAATCATAACCAGCAGATTTTTTGGGGTTCCGTTGAGTCTTTATAATAGATTCAATTTCACTCGAGCTTGTTTTTAATGGAGACATATTTGTTGAATTTGTGATTGTTTGGTGAGGAAGCACAAATTTTTTAGTAGGTAGATTAGGTTGCAACACGTGCTCCAGATGGTTGGCAAATACATTCTCTTCATCTGACCGTGCCCAATTTCAATTTCTGTCTCTAATAGGTGAATCCAGTTCAGGATCCAGGAGTTTTTAGCGATTTTTGTGCTTTCCAAAAAGACAATCTAGTGTTTGTGGGTGATAGGTTATAAATATGAAACCTTTGGGCCTCGAGCTGGTCGCTTAAAAGTGCTTGGGCTAGTTTTTTTGTTCCATTTTTTTAGCCTTTGTTTAGCAGTAGAGATCTGTGCTGTTGACATTCTATTCTCAATCGTTGTTTAGAAGCAACCAGTTCTTCAATTTACTATTTGAGAAATATTTTCTCCTGAACTTGTGAGAAACGATCACAGGCGTTGATACCTCAGCTGCAGCTACCAATATGAGTTATAAAAGATTTGACGAAACCACTTTCAGAGTGAAATTTCTATGTGAGAACTAATATATTTTTTATATTGCAACCAATTAGTTTTATTAGATATAAGTTTATGCGGGCGATCCTGAACTATTGGAGAATCGAGTAAAACGATGTCAACGGGTGAGTGATCGGATGAATGTTCATAATGAGGTTTCTACGTATATTTTTTGTGATGACAAACTCGATGAGCTTAGAGCTTAAATCCGCCGGCCAGTATGTAGGCCTACCCGGAGAAACGAAGTCTAGCTTGTTTTTACAATTTACAAGAGTGCTGTAAAGTTGCCGACCTGTTGGATTTACTAAACGATAACGCCAATAAGTGTGTTTAGCATTGTTGTCACCGGCCGCCAAAAATCGTTCTCCAAGGCTATCAAAGAAATTTTTAAACACATCTGCAGATGTTGAAAGTCGTGGAGGATAATATACAACAGATAACGTCCGATTACCATAACGCATTTGTATCCGAACCGAAGTTGCTTGTAGATAATTAGATGAGTATGGCTCAAGAGTCTGGTGTTTTATGCTCTTTCTTATTATAATGCATGTACCACCATGAGCCTTTCCATCCCAATGATTTGTTGTATATACTAAGTAGTCTGGTATAAAGAAGTTGTTTTACTAGTCAAATGAGTCTCACAGACTAACATCACATCTACATTGTTGTCCTCTAGATACTTCATCAACTCTAGTTTGTGCTGTGAAACACCATTTGCGTTCCAGTGAGTTATTTTTATATGAGCTATTATGGGGAATTTAACTTATCCAAAATTTTCATTTGGATTTCCATCATCTCGTGAAAAGAGTTTTGCATCATTAAGATTTTTTGATTCCGGGTCTGCAATAAATTCACCAGCATAGTTTCACTAGAACTTTGTGGTTGCAACACTGGCTCATTACACGCACTTTGAGTTAGTGTAGTTTATGAAATTGGTTCATTATGGTGAGATATTTGAGCCTTTGGCTTCACAATCATTTTCGCAGTTTCTTGTTGAGCGCCTAAGCGCAGTGCACCCGCATACGACACATTTGAAGTTAAAGGAATATTAGGTGGTGAACACATAACCGTCGTTGATTCTGTAAGGATATACTCACGCCTAAAACGGGCAGATTTTTTTTTTTTGTGACTGCAAACGGTTCTTTAGCTCCTTATATAGAGGACAACCTCTATAATTGGCTGTATGATTGCCCCCACAGTTCCTGCACTCTTTAAGATCGGGATTATCGCGACTAAGTTTACAGGTCGCGGTTTCATGCAAGTCTCCACATGCTACGCATACTGAACAAAGGATGCAATAAGATTTTGTGCAGCCAAATTCCTGGCAATATGTGCATGGCACATACTGCAACTTTGGGACCAACTCAATTTTGTACAAGGGCTGTGGAATTTTAACCCATTTTTCTTCCAGGGCACTCTTAATATCTCTACAAACAAAACAGAGGGTTCAATGCCCTTAATTACAACTACCAGCCCTTTGCTGCTTTTGAGCAGATAGGTATATAGGTATAATAGTTTCTCTTAGTCTCCCTAAGGTAATTGGTTACAGAAATGCAGTTTGCTTCCGTTTAAATTTGGACCTTAGTTTCTTTAATATTACCCTTCATAATAGGGACAATATGAAAGTTATTTTTGCCGACTATTCTTGGATATTATCTACAAGCCTATTTAAGCTTCCTTCACGAACATATAATGGAGGAGGTTTTGCGGGTTTAGCGTCTGATGAGTTTTTGTCATCGTTTTTAGTAAGTTCATCCTTTTCAGCAAGTAGTTGGAATCTATTACTTTCCAACAGCGTTTTCTTTGCATTAATTTTTTTGCGCGCTTAGTTTACGTTTATTACTTATTTGTGTGCAGAGGTCAATGCCTGCCTGCACTGCCACTTTATTTTCCAGGGTCCCGTTTTGCATGCGCTGTTTTTGATTACCTGCTGGTGATACAGTTGTCTTTTTGAATGCTTTACCAAACCAAAGGCTATGACTTTGCTTGTGTTGTTGATGCCTTGTTGGTGTTGTTGTTGCTGTTGTTAGGTTTTGTGTACAAGATAACAACAACAACCAAAGACTATGACCTTGCTTGTGTCGTTCTTGTTTGGTTTTGTGCATAATATAACAACAACAACCAAAAACTTTGACTTTGGGTGTGTCGTTGCCGCTGTGTTACTGTTGTTTTGCTGTTTGCTTTTGTGCACAAGACATCAACAACAATAACACACCTGCCCACAATTACCACTGTTGCGTTTTCGCTCTTCTCTTGAATCATATTTGTGCCCATGCAGAGAACGAATTTCTTTCATGCTTTTCATTTGTGGCGTGCCCTACACGCCACCGATCTCGCATATTAATTTGTGTGTATGTCGCTGAGGCTTTGCTGCTATATGCCATATAAATAAATACTTTGATATTATCAATGTAACAACACAAGGATTTATAATTCATAATTTGTGTTAAAATCAACAAAAAAACTTGGAACAGCAATAATTGCACGGGACTTAAACACCGTAGATACACGAAAATTTGTATCTCGTTCTAGTTATCATAAGCCTCTCATAACGTGTGTATGAAATAAATTAACAAAATAATAAAATCCAAATCTAGTAATCATTTTAAACCTTGATTCTTACCATTTTGTTCAGCAGTTTCACTTCAATTGTGTGCTTATATAGGTGATGCAAATTTTTTTTTTTATTGGTTAATGCCGCAACCGTTTGAGATGATTCCCTATTTTCGCTGTGTGCTGTTGATGCTGTTATTATGCAGCTTGCTTGTTCTATTATTGGGTTGTTGAAGTCGCGATTATATGTTTCGGTGTCTGTTGTTACAGTAACTGCATGTGATGACGCAATCGATGCAGTAGCTGAGAACACTGTTGTTGTTTCTGAAACTGCACTAGCTGTTGAAGTAAAAGCTGTGCTTTGTGTTGTGTTTGGTGTAGTATTAAACACAGTTGCTTCTTGGTTTGAAGAGAAAGGAGTTAGAGGGGAAGTGCACTGGGCACACACATGGAAATGAGTGACTAGTGCTTACTGCACTAGAATACAGAACACGATAGCAAGATCTTGCTCTATCTTTGGGCGGCTGTGAGGTTAATAAGGAACCTTCGTTTTTGTTCCTGTGATCAGTAGCGACAAACGAGAAGTATGCATTTCTCTTTGTCATTATTAGGGCTGTTTGACTCTGATAAAAAAATAAATAAATAAATTTATTAGTTGCGAGGTAAACGTCTGATCAGTAAGACTGCTCGAATCTTAATCTAATTTTTTGATTATGATTTTTGATCATTAATTTTGAATCGTTAATCCGAGTAACGCTGCAACAAAACTCAAGGGGTATGATCCTTACTGATGACAATCAAAAGAATGACGCTAGCTCATTTTTGAAAGGGAACAACAGAGTATATTCTATATTTAAATTTCCATGCGTTGCTGTCATTCAAATGGCAATTCGAGTTCTTTCCAATCGAATGACAACAGTTAATGGTAAGTATGGTGGTTGAGCACATAGTACATCTTTTGATTGTCAAAAGGACGTGAATTTTCTGTTCTTCTCTTGAATTTACTGCAAACGGATATAGTTTCATTAGCATTCTTGAGATCCAAAATGCTGGGCCTCCAATTAAAAGCAAAGCATCTTCACATGTATTTCAAATAATTCTGCAGATTCCACCAAAGCCTTTAATCGCAACTGATTGTATATTTTTGAGTCGTGTCATCGGCCGGGAGATATTAAGATATTGAAATCTGTAACTAAAATTGTTTATAAGTATGAATTATTGTTTTGTATTGTTTACATTTGGCTTCTAGTGAAAACACACCGAAAATCAAGAAGTGCAAAGAGCACAATAGAGTAGGTGCCGAAGTTGATATACCCTTCACGCACCTCCTAGAAAACGTTTCGCCTACGCTCTGTTATAGGACATTGAGAAATATTTAATTATTGATTTGATTTATGTTTAGGGTATAGTCAGTACAGATAGAGCATTTGTACACTGAGACCGAAGTATTGGTATGGGAACCTAACGATCCAGTAATTTTAGGGTCTTAAAATCTTGAATAAGGATCAGACGATCCAGTAACTCTAGCATCTTGAAATTTACGCTTTTTATGGACATTGATTAGAAACTTATAGTGTTCAAGTTTCAATTCGATAAAAAAAAATGGGCCAATGTGAGTCAGACAAGTACCGGAGGGTTCCGTACCAGATTGGGGTTTGTATGGAAGGTACTCCCCTTAGTGGTCCGATTTGACTGATTGCAACAAATTTACCGCGCCTGTATCAGAAACCTATAGTGTCTAAAAAAAAAAATTTTCTTTTAAGGCCTGAATTTTAATGGGGGTTTGTATGGGCCCTACAAATGTATTGCGTATGATAAAAAGAAAGGTTCGTGCAAAATTTCAGCTATCTACAATAGCTCAAAAAAGTAAGGGACTAGTTTGCATACATACAGACGTCTAATCGAACTGATCAAGAATATATATACTTTTTGCGGTTTCTTTTGTCTCCTTCTGCCTGTTACAAACTTCATGACAAACTTATAATACTATTCACTGGGTGAAGAGTATAAAAATACTTATTGCAATTACTGCACTTACTTAACTTAACTTTTTATTGGCATTTTTAATTGTTTGTTATTTGTGCGATTTACGAAACAAAAAAGTTTTTCTTGAATTTCAATGAGGGATTTGTATGGGAGGTACCCTCCTTAGTGGTCCGATTCGGCTGGTTCCAACAAATGTACTGCGCCTGTTTCGGAAAATTATATTGTCCAAGTTTCAGTTCGATAGGACAAAAAACAAAAGCGTTTTCTCATCAGAACGTGAATTTTAATGAATTGTTTGTACGGGAGGTACCCCCCTAGTGGTCCGATTCGGTTGGTTCCGACAAATGTACTGCGTCTAGTAAAAAGAAAGTTTCATGCAAAATTTCAGCTCTCTAGCCTAAAAACTGAGGGACTAGTTTGCATACATACAGACGGACATGGCTTAATCAATTCGTCTAATCGAGCTGATCAAGAATATATATACATTATTTGGTCCTTTTGTCTCCTTCTACCTGTTACAAACTTCATGACAAACTTTTAATACGATTCACTGCGTGAAGACTCACTAGCTATTGCCTTTCATGAGATATGGCCCGAGGATGGCCAGACGGACAACGAAGTCTTTGCAATTGCATACCCATTGGTACCCTTTGGGTCCGGAACCCTAAAAACAAAAAAGTTTTTCTTATTAGAACCTGAACGTAAATGGGTGGTTTGTATGGAAGCTACCCCCTTAGTGGTCCGATTCGGCTGGTTCCGACAAATGTATTGTGTATAGTAAACAAAAAAAAAGGTTCGTGCGATATTTCAGCTCTCTTGCTCAAAAACTGAGGACTAGTTTGCATGCATACAGACGGACAGATAGACAGACGGACAGACGGATATAGCTTAATCAACTCGTCTAATCGATCTAATCAAGAATATATGTATATACTTTAAGTGGTCTCTTTTGTCTTCTTCTACTGTTACAAACTTCATGACAAACTTTAATACTATTCACTAGGTCGAAGATAACGTACTAAAAGCTCAAAAATAACTATTTAGGTACTAAGTACCAGGAACAACTCAACACACAACTCTTATCATCAATCTAGAGCATTGATCACACTAAAAAAATAAAATCTTGGGGCAAGTCCTATAATGATATGACCGGTTGACTGTAGATAATAAAAATTCGCCTCGCCGCCTGAATTTGGAAACCATTCAAGATATACATATATCGGTAATATGCTCCATTGCAGTATCCACTATTTTTTTGGGAAGGAGAGGCAATGCAACGTCTAGCGGGTTACATAGTATCACAAAAATATTTTTACTTATTTAAATTTATCTTAATATACAATATATCATTTTATTCAATGAAATATGCAAATTGAGTGGTTGTCACTTTGCGTAGTGTTGGCAACTTTTTGCTGTTTTTGTTCAAATTTAAATAAAACATGTAGCAGGAATGAATTATTCAAAATTATTAATTTTCAACAAATTTTACAATTGAACTTAACGCAACTTTCCATTTGTATCTACATATAACCAAAAGAAAAAAGAGTTGTTCATAAGTTGCAAACTCGCAAGCGACGACGGTGAACGGATAACCAAAACTCACAGCAAAACTCGCTATCTGAACATACTATTAATGTTCTTTTTAGAGTAGAGTGCAAGTTGCTTCATTATGCAAGCAACTCAAAAGGGAACAACAACAAGGAAAATAACGCGATTGAAGGGTTGATGTTAAAAAAAAACCAAAAAGTAATTTTGAGCTGCTTACTCAGTGGAAGTGACTAATTAAAACAATAAAAATTGTAAAATTTCTGAAACTTTTCAAATAGATTTTAACTACGAAATTGCTCCATGTCTTATCAAAACTGTGCGACTGATCAAGCGTCCTGTTGAAAGTACTGCCAGCGCTGCCAATGCTGCCAAGTGGTCCCAATTGCTGCATATCATATTGTATCCTTTCGTTGCGCGTAAACACAAAACAGCTGATGTTGATATCAATTAATTTCAAACTGTAAACGTTTCGTTACAATTTTAATAAACCACATAGCAGGAATAAAAAATGAAGTTGTAAGAACCAATTGAATACACTTCATGTATGAACAATTAAAACAAACAACAGTAAGCGAAACAACAATGTGAAAGCAATATGAAAAGGTTTTTGAAGCAAGAAACTTTTTCAGGAGGGTATGAATCATACTTCTCATGATATTTTGAAGCTTACCAAAATTCTTTCGTATCATCTATCTGATAAAAGAATGTCAGAACATGGCGCATTTTCTTCAATTAAGAATGTTTAATGAATTCATCGTATCCGATAACTAGGCGAAGTAACATTAGATTTTATGACCGATATGAATGAATATTGCCTATGTACAAAGTATATATCAATATCGACCTCTATTTTTCGAATAATACAATCGATTTCAAAGATGATATTGGAGCTCTAAAAATTTAGTATATTTAGCCTAATATAACTCAATCATCTCACTAAATAATTCCAATCAACATACATTATTTCTAATAGATCAAGCAATAATTATCTGAAAAGCAATGATAAAGAATAATTTTTATTTATTAATTCTAGAAAGTACTTCTTCTTTCATATTAAGTTACTTTTAATTATATTTTTAATTAAATGTAATGACATTGCTTAACATAAAATAAAAGAAAAGTAAAAGTAAGTATCTAACTTTTAGTTCCATATGACAAAAAACAAAAAAGTTTTTCTCAACAGAACCTGAATTGTAATGGGTGGTACCCCCCTAGTGGTCCGATTTGGCTGGTTCCGACAAATGTACTGCGACTGCCTTGGAACCTGATAGTACCAAAGTTTCAGTTCGATAGGACAAACAATAAAAAAGTATTTCAAACAAAAAACAACTGTTCACCTTCGGCAAATCAAACTGCGCGACGATCATACTTTGTATAATAGGTACTAGAGACAATCAACCTTTTTATAATAAGTTTGTGTCTTGTGTCAGTGCCGCTAAAGGAGTTTCACTTAAAAAAAAGTTTTGTAATCCGAAAAAGTATTTATATATTTTCATTTGTTGGTCTCCAAAAATAATGTTTTTTAAGCACCTATTCGATATGTAGAATTTTACATCGATATATCGAAATATTTAATATCGCTATGGTGGAAAAAAAATATCGATTTTTCCGGCATCCCTAGTACAAACAGCTGGAAAAACAAACGACGTAAAAAAGGATTGGAATGTTAATCTGTTTGATATCATAATTAACATGAGTAACATTTATATTCAGGAGCCACCAACTTCAGGCAAGGTTTGTAGGAAATACATAGAACTATTTGTTGATTATTGAATTGCAAATTGGTTTTCTTAGGTGTTATTGAAGACAAGTGTTGGTGATATTGACATAGAACTATGGGCTAAGGAGTGCCCAAAGGCTTGTCGCAACTTTATACAGTTGTGCATGGAGATATTACAATGACACTGGTATTTATTTGGCACAGTTTATTTAGTACAATAAATACATATCGTAATTTCATTTCGATACATTAGTGTTCCACAGGTTGGTGAAGGGCTTCATTGTTCAGGGCGGTGATCCAAACGGAGATGGAACTGGTGGCGAATCTATATATGGAGAACCTTTCAAAGATGAATTTCACTCGCGTTTACGTTATACGCGTCGTGGTCTTGTTGGAATGGCGAATTCGGATAAAGACGACAATACTTCTCAATTTTTTTTCACGTTCGCGGCAACGCCCGAGTTGCAGAACAAAAATACATTGTTTGGAAAAGTGGCAGGTGACACGATCTATAATATGCTGAAACTAGAAGATAGTTTGGTTGATCATAATGAGAGACCTATGTACCCGCATCGAATAATTGGTGCCGAAGTTTTGAGCAGCCCTTTTGATGACATAGTTCTGCGAACTAAGAAATTGGAGAAGAAGGATAAACGCAAGAAACGGGAAAAAGGTGTCAAGTGAGTTAAAAGTAAGTCTTCAATACATTGTTTCATGGGTTCATGTGTGTCATATGTCATAGGAACTTTGGATTGCTTTCGTTTGGCGAAGAGGCAGAAGGCGATGAACAGGAAACTAATCAGTTTGTTCAACAAAATATTGGCAAAGCCAAACGATGCACGATGTTGTTGATGATCCGAAGCTAAGTAAGGAGGCGTCAAAGGCAATATCGACAAATGCAATAGACGATGAGCACTTGTCCGATGATCAGCAAGAATTTGATATTACACAGGCTGATGAATTAGTATCTGTTGAGCGCAAAACACTAATAGTCGAAAAATTAAAATCATCAAAGAAATCGAAAGACCGTAAATCACTTACAAAAGATGATAATAGTAATAAAGAAGACTCGGAGAAGTCTGACGAGGATGTGCTCATGACAAAAGAGAAGGAGCATAAAATAAACAGAGATAAGGAAAAGTAATTATTGTTTACTAAAAATATGCATTATATACAGATAAAAAAATTTTGTTCTATTTTAATGTTTTTTTTTTTTTTTTTTTTGTAAGGAAGGAGATTCGTAAGGAAATACGCTCGCTAAAAAAACAATATCAATCCGATAAACGCGTAAAGGATGAATTGTACGAGAAAAAGATTGAGAAGCCTTCGACGAAACCCAAATTAACTGAAGAGGCCAAAAGCAATGAACTTATACAGGATTTCATTGATGTGAAAGAAAAGTACAAATCCATTTTATCGAATGTCCCAAAAAAAGGTCCAAGCAGGTATGATGGTAAAAAAAATTTAACAGAAGAAAAAGTATTGTAGAACATTGTTTTTCTAGAGAGGAATTCACATTAAATCTTTTGTCAAAGTTTCGCAATAAGCTTAAATCTGTTAAAGAGAAGAAAATCAGTGAATCCAGTACTGATGCTGTCGTAGATAACGAAGATATTATAGAGAAAGAAATTAAAACCGATGACTGGCTTAGTCATACATTAGTATTTCAAGATCAAGCACCGGTTTTAGCAAAAGATGCTTCTACAAAAGGTGATGACTGGTATGATGCTTACGACCCAAGAAATTCTATTAACAAACGTAAGCGTGGAGTCAACTAAAGGAAGCCATTTAAAATAAATTATGAATAGAATTAATGATTAGTATTAATGTTTATATGTCTTTTTTTATTGTCTCTCTGATTGGCTTCTATATACATACGCCTGTTATATTTGTTTCTATACAAATAAATTATTCAAACTCTCGTTAATTTTTCAAACGTTTATTAATTGCTGCACTTTGCTAGCAAGATAATTTTACTTCTTGCGGCAGTTATGCGCACATGTTACAATGGTCACTTTTAACTAACTTAAGTTTATTAAAAAACCAAACCCTAAGCTGTCGCTGCTACTCGCGCATTAGACTTGTGCAAGAGCACATTCGCATTGCCAACGAGGGTTGTATTTTAGGTACGTCTACTCAAATTCAATGTGCGCAACGAAATTTGTACGGTGTTCTTGTTTTGCGAAGAAGAAGTGCATGCTTTCGATATTCAGTCTGGAACGAATGGAATAAGTTTTTGCCTTTGCATTTGAGACATTCAAAATGAAACCTTGTCTACAACTAAAATGATTGATTGGTTATTCACTTATTTTATTATACACAAGAGTTAAAATGTGTTGGACGCAGACCAAAAAATAAAACAAAGTACATACACATAAAATAAATAAAAGAAAGAATAGCACGACATATAAGTATTTTTGCTTGTTTATAAGGGAAGCGAGATGAATGCCTCTACCGACGTTTCTCTTTGTCCTCATTCGAGGTTTTCATTGTTATTTCGCTTCGTTCAGTGACGCGATCATTCATTTGTACATGGATGAAATATACAAAAAAGTGAGACATTCAATTCGCAGGTAGCAAAATTTTGAATCATTCACAATAGATGTAGATAGGAACATGTGAATGGGAACAACATTCACATCACAGAAATGAAATTCCTCATTCGTTCACATTCACTTTAATTGGGTTCGTCAAAAGAAGCATTATTTTTAAAGTGAATGATTCAAAATGCGTTTGGAAGGCATTCATGCACAAGTCTATCGCGCATATTGCTGACCCAGCAGTTCGTGTGAAGGTTTGAGTTCATGGCGGACAATGATCTTGAGATTTTGGAATTTGAAATTTAAGCAATCGCGATATCAGCAGAAAATCATAACATTGTTGTCTTAATTTTTCTACATGAGGAGGTGATTATCTGCCTTTTTTTTATGGTGACCACAAGCTACTTGGCTATTGCTAAGATATTATCAAAATTTTCATTTTGCGATATTCTATATAATTCGTTATGATTTAAAATTAATGGGCTTAAAAACTGAACCTGTACCAAAGTGATTGATTTTATGATATTATCTAATTCGGTAATTATAGCCCTATTTCTGAGAAGCAGAATTTCATATAGATAGCCGGCCTTCGATTGACACTTCTTTTGTTCCTTGAGTAATTTGTTAAGTGAGTCAGTCAAGCTATCTATCTGTCCCTGAAATTGGGGTTTTTTTTTTTTTGGATTCGCCATGGAGGTGTAGATCTTCAAAGATCCCAATAGACCGACCTATTAGGATGCACGATTCACCGGACAAACAGCCCACTATGGTGCCAACGTACTAAAACCACCCCCGGTCCACACTGGCTCATTTTTCAACCATGGCGGGAACTAACAACTGAGGTAATACATCGCCAGGGAGAGCAGGTTAGACCTCACTTCTATTCAATACTTCGTCTCTGCGGATCTGTTGCATAATACTGACGATAATGATGCAAGCGGTGTTCCAAGTGTCCTCGTCTCTCAGCATGTACTTAACAACGCCGTATGGTGAAAGAACCTCACCCATTTCTGACTTTATTGTGACTCTCTGTTGTACAAACCGGGTACATTCCATGAGAACGTGACGGGCATTCTCCACTTTGTTTATGCAGTAACGACAAAGTGCATCATCCACATGTCTGATTTTGTGCAGGTACTCACGAAATCAGCCATGCTCCGATAAGAATTGCGTCAAATGTTAGTTGAGCGTACCATGCATGCGAGACACCCAATCGCTAATGTTCGGCATAAGCTCGAACGTCCACCGTCCTTTTGCCGAGCTTTGCCATCGCTGCTGCCACAAGTCCATTTGCGAGACTGCCTGGTCATTTACAGGAATCTCCGCGCATCTTAGGGCATATATTGCCGCTAGTTCTGTGACCTCTATATCGACCAGCTTGCAGTTTGTGAGAATGCTTATTGCATCATCTGAGACGGTTCCGAACGCACAGCATACGCTGATGGAATTGAGACGATACAAGGAGGCAGTTCCTTTCATGTAAGATCTTTATCTAGTTGCATACCGGTTGATGGATTTGCTGACAGGAGCAAGTAGCTCACGAACCGGTTGTCTAGGCCCGCCAATATTCGGCATTAGCCTTGCTAGGACTACCTGTGTCCTTGATGCTTTCTCGCTTGCAAACTTTAGATGGTCCCTAAAGTTCAGCCTGCAGTCCAGGAAGACCTCATGATATTTCATGCATAATGTGTTGACAATAATTCTTGTGACCCGACCCGTAGCTTAGCTTCCTGCTGCTTATAAGCACCACCTCCATCTTATGATCTGCCAGTTCTAGACCATTGTGGTGTAACAAGCTCCTAATGATAGCAATGGAGCCATTACATTTTTCCCGTAGTTCAGGGAGCGTTTTTGCGACCGCCACTACTACTATATTATCTGCATAACCAACCACCTCCACTCCATCTGGCACTAGCACTCTCAAAAACCCCGTCATATATGATGTTCCAGAGGATCGGACCGAGCACTGAACCCTGAGGAACACCGGCAGTGATGTTGTACCTTTGCGGCCCGATTTCTGTGTCATACAAGAGCATGCGATCGCTCAGATATGACCTTAGAATTTTAGCCAGAAGATTGTCTCGCCGAGTTGAATGCGTCCTTGATGTCCAAGGTGACTACTGAGCAGTACTTTTTGGTACCCCAAAGCCATCTTTCGCCCGCAATTGCATTCCGTGCTATGTCGCAAACTTTGTTAATTGTGTTGAGGGTGCTTCTGTTTTTCCTGAAGTCAAATTGGTTTTGGTGTAGTCCATTTGGGCTTTCAGTGAACTCCTCAAGACGCCTACACATAATGCACTCAAATACCTTGCCCATTGTGTCCAACAGACATATTGGCCTATAGGAGGAAGGCTGGTATCAACACCAATCTCTGCCGTTTCCAACAAGCGGGAAAAACGCCCTCTACCAGATATGCGTTCAATACCCCATAGAATACGTCAGTATTCCATTGAATGGAGTATTTTAGAACACTGTTAGGAATACCGTCCAGGCCTGGGGTTTTGTCATTAGCTGTTTTCCGGGAGGCCTCCATTAGCTCGTCTGATGTGACTGGGACGATGGGTTCCAAATTGAATGCGCTGTTCAAGTGACTAAGCTCGTGTTATGGAAAGAGACTTCGAACAATGTTGAGCAACATCTCGGGACACACCGGTGCTTGAGCGGGAGTTCCTCCCAAGCGCTTCTTCACCAGCTTAT
>JBAMAW010000847.1:0-12765 GCA_037043295.1 Amiota minor | reverse complement strand
TCAGTTTATAAATCTAGGCGCTGTTTTCAAGAAAGGTGCAACACATTTGTCGGAACTAGCGCAATCGGACCACTAGGGGGAGTACCTTCCAAACAAACCACCCATTTGAATTCATGTTCGAATTAGAGAAACTTTTTTGATTTTTGTCCTATCGAACTGAAACTTTGAGACTATCAGTTGCCAAGATAGGCGCAGGACATTTGTTCGGAACCAGCCCAATAGGACCACTAGGGGGAGTACCTCCCATACAAACCACCCATTTGAATTCATGTTCTTGTTAGAAAAACTTTTTGTTTTTGTCCTATCGAACTGAAACTTTGACACTATCAGTTTAAATATAGCGCAGTTTCCAAGAAAGGTGCAACACGTTTGTCGGAACTAGCCCAATCGAACCACTAGGGGGAGTACCTTCCATACAAACCACCCATTTGAATTCATGTTCTTATTAGAGAAACTTTTTTGATTTTTGTCCTATCGAACTGAAACTTTGACACTATCTAGTTTCCAAGAAAGGTGCAACACATTTGTCGGAACTAGCCCAATCGAACCACTAGGGGGAGTACCTTCCATACAAACCACCCATTTGAATTCATGTTCGAATTAGAGAAACTTTTTTGATTTTTGTCCTATCGAACTGAAACTTTGACACTATCAGTTTCCAAGATAGCGCAGTGCAACACATTTGTCGGAACTAGCCCAATCGGACCACTTGGGGGATACCTCCCATACAAACCACCCATTTGAATTCATGCTCTTATTAGAAAACATTTTTGTTTTTGTCCTATCGAACTGAAACTTGGACACTATCAGTTTAAAGTATAAAGGCGCAGTTTCCAAGAAAGGATGCAACACATTTGTCGGAACTAGCCCAATCGGACCACTAGGGGAGTACCTTCCATACAAACCACCCATTTGAATTCATGTTCGAATTAGAGAAACTTTTTTGATTTTTGTCCTATCGAACTGAAACTTTGACACTATTAGTTTCCAAGAAAGGTGCAACACATTTGTCGGAACGAGCCCAATCGGACCACTAGGGGGACTACCTTCCATACAAACCACCCATTTGAATTCATGCTCTTATTAGAAAAACTTTTTGTTTTTGTCCTATCGCACTGAAACTTTGACACTATTAGTTTCCAAGAAAGGTGCAACACATTTGTCGGAACTAGCCCAATCGGACCACTAGGGGGAGTACCTTCCATACAAACCACCCATTTGAATTCATGTTCTTATAAGAAAAACTTTTTTGTTTTTTGTCCTATCGAACTGAAACTTTGACACTATTAGTTTCCAAGAAAGGTGCAACACATTTATCGGAACTAGCCCAATCGGACCACTAGGGGGGTACCTCCCATACAAACCACCCATTTGAATTCATGCTCTTATTAGAAAAACATTTTGTTTTTGTCCTATCGAACTGAAACTTGGACACTTTCAGTTTAAAATATAGGCGCAGTTTCCAAGAAAGGTGCAACACATTTGTCGGAACTAGCCCAATCGGACCACTAGGGGGAGTACCTTCCATACAAACCACACATTTGAGATCATGTTCGAATTAGAGAAACTTTTTTGATTTTTGTCCTATCGAACTGAAACTTTGACACTATTAGTTTCCAAGAAAGGTGCAACACATTTATCGGAACGAGCCCAATCGGCCCACTAGGGGGACTACCTTCCATACAAACCACCCATTTGAATTCATGCTCTTATTAGAAAAACCTTTTGTTTTTGTCCTATCGCACTGAAACTTGGACAATATCAGTTTAAAATCTAGGCGCTGTTTTCAAGAAAGGTGCAACATTTTTGTCGGAACTAGCCCAATCGGACTACTAGGGGGAGTACCTTCCATACAAACCACCCATTGGAATTCATGTTCTTATAAGAAAAACTTTTTTGTTTTTTGTCCTATCGAACTGAAACTTTGAGACTAGCAGTTGCCAAGATATGCGCAGGACATTTGTTCGAACCAGCCAAATAGGACTACTTGGGGGTACCTCCCATACAAACCACCCATTTGAATTCATGCTCTTATTAGAAAAACTTTTTGTTTTTGTCCTATCGAACTGAAACTTTGACACTCAGTTAGGCAGTTTCCAAGAAAGGTGCAACACATTTGTCGGAACTAGCCCAATCGGACCACTAGGGGGAGTACCTTCCATACAAACCACCCATTTGAATTCATGTTCGAATTAGAGAAACTTTTTTGATTTTTGTCCTATCGAACTGAAACTTTGAGACTATCAGTTGCCAAGATATGCGCAGGACATTTGTTCGAACCAGCCAAATAGGACTACTTGGGGGTACCTCCCATACAAACCACCCATTTGAATTCATGTTCTTATTAGAAAAACATTTTGTTTTTGTCCTATCGAACTGAAACTTTGACACTATTAGTTTCCAAGAAAGGTGCAACACATTTATCGGAACTAGCCCAATCGGACCACTAGGGGGGTACCTCCCAAACAAACCACCCATTTAAATTCATGTTCGAATTAGAGAATCTTTTTTGATTTTTGTCCTATCGAACTGAAACTTTGAGACTATCAGTTGGCAAGATAGGCGCAGGACATTTGTTCGAACCAGCCAAATAGGACTACTTGGGGGTACCTCCCATACAAACAACCCATTTTACTTCATGCTCTTATTAGAAAAACATTTTGTTTTTGTCCTATCGAACTGAAACTTGGACACTATCAGTTTAAAGTATAAAGCAGTTTCCAAGAAGGATGCAACACATTTGTCGGAACCAGCCCAATCGGACAACTAGGGGGACTACCTCCCATACAAACCACCCATTTGAATTCATGCTCTTATTAGAAAAATCTTTTGTTTTTGTCCTATCGCACTGAAACTTGGACAATATCAGTTTAAAATCTAGGCGCTGTTTTCAAGAAAGGTGCAACATTTTTGTCGGAACTAGCCCAATCGGACTACTACGGGGAGTACCTTCCATACAAACCACCCATTGGAATTCATGTTCTTATAAGAAAAACTTTTTTGTTTTTTGTCCTATCGAACTGAAACTTTGAGATTATCAGTTGCCAAGATATGCGCAGGACATTTGTTCGAACCAGTCAAATAGGACTACTTGGAGGTACCTCCCATACAAACAACCCATTTGAATGCGTGCTCTTATTAGAAAAACTTTTTGTTTTTGTCCAGTCGCACTGAAACTTTGACACTATCAGTTTAAAATATAGCGCAGTTTCCAAGAAAGGTGCAACACGTTTGTCGGAACTAGCCCAATCGAACCACTAGGGGGAGTACCTTCCATACAAACCACCAATTTGAATTCATGTTCTTATAAGATAAACTTTTTTGTTTTTTGTCCTATCGAACTGAAACTTTGAGACTATCAGTTGCCAAGATATGCGCAGGACATTTGTTCGAACGAGCCAAATAGGACTACTTGGGGGTACCTCCCATACAAACCACCCATTTTACTTCATGCTCTTATTAGAAAAACATTTTGTTTTTGTCCTATCGAACTGAAACTTGGACACTATCAGTTTAAATATAGCGCAGTTTCCAAGAAAGGTGCAACACATTTGTCGGAACTAGCCCAATCGGACCACTAGGGGGAGTACCTTCCATACAAACCACCCATTTGAATTCATGTTCGAATTAGAGAAACTTTTTTGATTTTTGTCCTATCGAACTGAAACTTTGAGACTATCAGTTGCCAAGATAGGCGCAGGACATTTGTTCGAACCAGCCAAATAGGACTACTTGGGGGTACCTCCCATACAAACCACCCATTTGAATTCATGCTCTTATTAGAAAAACTTTTTGTTTTTGTCCTATCGAACTGAAACTTGGACACTATCAGTTTAAAATATAGGCGCAGTTTCCAAGAAGGATGCAACACATTTGTCGGAACCAGCCCAATCGGATCACTAGGGGGAGTACCTTCCATACAAACCACCCATTTGTTTTCATGTTCGAATTAGAGAAACTTTTTTGATTTTTGTCCTATCGAACTGAAACTTTGACACTATTAGTTTCCAAGAAAGGTGCAACACATTTGTCGGAACTAGCCCAATCGGACCACTAGGGGGTACCTCCCACACAAACCACCCATTTGAATTCATGTTCTTATTAGAAAAGCTTTTTGTTTTTGTGCTATCGCACTGAAACTTTGACACTATATAGTTTCCAAGAAAGGTGCAACACGTTTGTCGGAACTAGCCCAATCGAACCACAAGGGGGAGTACCTTCCATACAAACCACCCATTTGAATTCATGCCCTTATAAGAAAAACATTTTTGTTTTTCGTCCTATCAAACTGAAACGTGGACACTTTCAGTTTAAAATATAGGCGCAGTTTCCAAGAAAGTTGCAACACATATGTCGGAACTAGCCCAATCGGACCACTAGGTGGAGTACCTTCCATACAAACCACACATTTGAGATCATGTTCGAATTAGAGAAACTTTTTTGATTTTTGTCCTATCGAACTGAAACTTTGACACTATTAGTTTCCTAGAAAGGTGCAACACATTTATCGGAACGAGCCCAATCGGTCCACTAGGGGGACTACCTTCCATACAAACCACCCATTTGAATTCATGCTCTTATTAGAAAAACCTTTTGTTTTTGTCCTATCGCACTGAAACTTGGACAATATCAGTTTAAAATCTAGGCGCTGTTTTCAAGAAAGGTGCAACATTTTTGTCGGAACTAGCCCAATCGGATAACTAGGGGGAGTACCTTCCATACAAACCACCCATTGGAATTCATGTTCTTATAAGAAAAACTTTTTTGTTTTTTGTCCTATCGAACTGAAATTTTGAGACTAGCAGTTGCCAAGATTTGCGCAGGACATTTGTTCGAACCAGCCAAATAGGACCACTTGGGGGTACCTCCCATACAAACCACCCATTTGAATTCATGCTCTTATTAGAAAAACTTTTTGTTTTTGTCCTATCGAACTGAAACTTGGACACTATCAGTTTAAAATATAGCGCAGTTTCCAAGAAGGTGCAACACATTTGTCGGAACCAGCCCAATCGGACAACTAGGGGGAGTACCTTCCATACAAACCACCCATTTGTATTCATGTTCGAATTAGAGAAACTTTTTGTTTTTGTCCTATCGAACTGAAACTTTGAGACTATCAGTTGCCAAGATATGCGCAGGACATTTGTTCGAACCAGCCCAATCGGACCACTTGGGGGTACCTCCCATACAAACCACCCATTTTACTTCATGCTCTTATTAGAAAAACATTTTGTTTTTGTCCTATCGAACTGAAACTTTGACACTATTAGTTTCCAAGAAAGGTGCAACACATTTGTCGGAACTAGCCCAATCGGACCACTAGGGGGGTACCTCCCATACAAACCACCCATTTGAATTCATGTTCTTATTAGAAAAACTTTTTTGATTTTTGTCCTATCGAACTGAAACTTTGACACTATTAGTTTCCAAGAAAGGTGCAACACATTTGTCGGAACTAGCCCAATCGGACCACTATGGGGGTACCTCCCATACAAACCACCCATTTGAATTCATGTTCTTGTTAGAAAAACTTTTTGTTTTTGTCCTATCGAACTGAAACTTGGACACTATCAGTTTAAATATAAAGCAGTTTCCAAGAAGGATGCAACACATTTGTCGGAACCAGCCCAATCGGACCACTAGGGGGAGTACCTTCCATACAAACCACCCATTTGAATTCATGTTCTTATTAGAAAAACTTTTTTGTTTTTGTCCTATCGAACTGAAACTTTGACACTATTAGTTTCCAAGAAAGGTGCAACACATTTATCGGAACTAGCCCAATCGGACCACTAGGGGGTACCTCCCATACAAACCACCCATTTGAATTCATGTTCTTGTTAGAAAAACTTATTGTTTTTGTCCTATCGAACTGAAACTTGGACACTATCAGTTTAAAATATAGCGCAGTTTCCAAGAAGGATGCAACACATTTGTCGGAACCAGCCCAATCGGACCACTAGGGGGAGGACCTCCCACACAAACCACCCATTTGAATTCATGTTCGCATTAGACAAACTTTTTTGATTTTTGTCCTATCGAACTGAAACTTTGACACTATTAGTTTCCAAGAAAGGTGCAACACATTTATCGGAAGTAGCCCAATCGGACCACTAGGGGCGTACCTCCCATACAAACCACTCATTTGAACTCTTGTTCTTGTTAGAAAAACTTATTGTGTTTGTCCTATCCAACTAAAACTTGGACACTATCAGTTTAAAATATAGCGCAGTTTCCAAGAAGGATGCAACACATTTGTCGGAACTAGCCCAATCGGACCACTAGGGGAGTACCTCCCATACAAACCACTCATTTGAATTCATGTTCTTGTTAGAAAAACTTTTTTTTTTTGTCCTATCGAACTGAAACTTTGAGACTATCAGTTGCCAAGATATGCGCAGGACATTTGTGCGAACCAGCCCAATCGGACCACTAGGGGGAGTACCTCCCATACAAACCACCCATTTTACTTCATGCTCTTATTAGAAAAACATTTCGTTTTTGTCCTATCGAACTGAAACTTTGACACTATCAGTTTATAATATAGCGCAGTTTCCTAGTAAGGGGCAACATGTTTGTCGGAACTAGCCCAATCGAACCACTAGGGGAAGTACCTTTCATACAAACCACCCATTTGAATTCATGTGCGAATTAGAGAAACTTTTTTGATTTTTAACCTATCGAACTGAAACTTTGACACTATTAGTTTCCACGAAAGGTGCAACACATTTATCGGAACTAGCCCAATCGGACTGCTAGGTGGGTACCTCCCATACAAACCACCCATTTGAATTCATGTTCTTGTTAGAAAAACATTTTGTTTTCGTCCTATCGAACTGAAACTTGGACACTATCAGTTTAAAATATAGTCGCAGTTTCCAAGAAGGATGCAACACATTTGTCGGAACCAGCCCAATCGAACCACTAGGGAAAGTACCTTCCATACAAACCACCCATTTGAATTCATGTTCTTATTAGAAAAACTTTTTGTTTTTGTCCTATCGAACTGAAACTTTGACACTATTAGTTTCCAAGAAAGGTGTTACACATTTATCGGAACTAGCCCAATCGGACCACTAGGCGGGTACCTCCCATACAAACCACTCATTTGAACTCATGTTCTTGTTAGAAAAACTTATTGTTTTTGTCCTATCGAACTGAAACTTTGAGACTATCAGTTGCCAAGATATGCGCAGGACATTTGTTCGAACCAGCCCAATCGGACCACTAGGGTGACTACCTCCCATACAAACCACCCATTTTACTTCATGCTCTTATTAGAAAAACATTTTGTTTTTGTCCTATCGAACTGAAACTTGGACACTTTCAGTTTAAAATATAAAGCAGTTTCCAAGAATGATGTAACACATTTGTCGAAACCAGCCCAATCGAACCACTAGGGGGAGTACCTTCCATACAAACCACCCATTTGAATTCATGTTCGAATTAGAGAAACTTTTTTGATTTTTGTGCTATCGAACTGAAACTTGGAGACTATCAGTTGCCAAGATAGGCGCAGGACATTTTTTTGAACCAGCCAAATAGGACTACTTGGGGGTACCTCCCATACAAACCACCCATTTTACTTCATGCTCTTATTAGAAAAACTTTTTGTTTTTGTCCTATCGAACTGAAACTTTGACACTATTAGTTTCGAAGAAAGGTGCTACACATTTATAGGAACTAGCCCAATCGGATCACTAGGGGGGTACCTCCCATACAAACCACTCATTTGAACTCATGTTCTTGTTAGAAAAACTTATTGTTTTTGTCCTATCGAACTGAAACTTTGAGACTATCAGTTGCCACGATAGGCGCAGGACATTTGTTCGTGCCAGCCAAATAGGACTACTTGGGGGTACCTCCCACACAAACCACCCATTCGAATGCATGCTCTTATTAGAAAAGCTTTTTGTTTTTGTCCAATCGCACTGAAACTTGGACACTATCAGTTTAAAATATAGGCGCAGTTTCCAAGAAAGGTGCAACACGTTTGTCGGAACTAGCCCAATCGAACCACTAGGGGGAGTACCTTCCATACAAACCACCCATTTGAATTCATGTTCGAATTAGAGAAACTTTTTTGATTTTTGTCCTATCGAACTGAAACTTTGACACTATTAGTTTCCAAGAAAGGTGCAGCACATTTATCGGAACTAGCCCAATCGGACTGCTAGGGGGGTACCTCCCATACAAACCACCCATTTGAATTCATGTTCTTGGTAGAAAAACTTTTTGTTTTTGTCCTATCGAACTGAAACTTTGACACTATCAGTTTAAAATATAGGCACAGTTTCCAAGAAGGATGCAACATGTTTGTCGGAACTAGCCCAATCGGACCACTAGGGGAAGTACCTTCCATACAAACCATCCATATGAATTCATGTTCTTATAAGAAAAACTTTTTTATTTTTTGTCCTATCGAACTGAAACTTTGACACTATTAGTTTCCAAGAAAGGTGCAACACATTTGATCGGAACTGGCCCAATCTGACCACTAGGGGGAGTACCTTGCCATACAAACCACCCATTTGAATTCATGTTCTTGTTAGAAAAACCTTTTGTTTTTGTCCTATCGAACTGAAACTTGGACACTATCAGTTTAAAGTATAAAGCCGTTTCCAAGAAGGATGCAACACATTTGTCGGAACTGGCCCAATCGGACCACTAGGGGGAGTTCCTTCCATACAAACCACTCATTTGAATTCATGTTCTTGTTAGAAAAACTTTTTGTTTTTGTCCTATCGAACTGAAACTTTGACACTATCAGTTTATAATATAGCGCAGTTTCCAAGAAAGGCGCAACATGTTTGTCGGAACTAGCCCAATCGAACCACTAGGGGAAGTTCCTTCCATACAAACCACCCATTTGAATTCATGTTCGAATTAGAGAAACTTTTTTGATTTTTGTCCTATCGAACTGAAACTTTGAGACTATCAGTTGCCAAGATAGGCGCAGGATATTTGTTCGAACCAGCCAAAGGGGACAACTTGGGGGTACCTCCCATACAAACCACCCATTTGAATGCGTGCTCTTATTAGAAAAACTTTTTGTTTTTGTCCAGTCGCACTGAAACTTTGACACTATCAGTTTAAAATATAGCGCAGTTTCCAAGAAAGGTGCAACACGTTTGTCGGAACTAGCCCAATCGATCCACTAGGGGGAATACCTTCCATACAAACCACCAATTTGAATTCATGTTCTTGTTAGAAAAACTTATTGTTTTTGTCCTATCGAACTAAAACTTGGACACTATCAGTTTAAAATATAGCGCAGTTTCCAAGATGGATGCAACACATTTGTCGGAACCAGCCCAATCGGACCACTAGGGGGAGGACCTCCCACACAAACCACCCATTTGAATTTATGTTCGCATTAGACAAACTTTTTTGATTTTTGTCCCATCGAACTGAAACTTTGACACTATTAGTTTCCAAGAAAGGTGTTACACATTTATCGGAACTAGCCCAATCGGACCACTAGGGGGGTACCTCCCATACAAACCACTCATTTGAACTCATGTTCTTGTTAGAAAAACTTATTGTTTTTGTCCTATCGAACTAAAACTTGGACACTATCAGTTTAAAATATAGCGCAGTTTCCAAGAAGGATGCAACACATTTGTCGGAACCAGCCCAATCGGACCACTAGGGGGAGGACCTCCCACACAAACCACCCATTTGAATTTATGTTCGCTTTAGACAAACTTTTTTGATTTTTGTCCCATCGAACTGAAACTTTGACACTATTAGTTTCCAAGAAAGGTGCAACACATTTGTCGGAACTAGCCCAATCGGACCACTAGGGGAGTACCTCCCATACAAACCACTCATTTGAATTCATGTTCTTGTTAGAAAAACTTTTTGTTTTTGTCCTATCGAACTGAAACTTGGACACTATCAGTTTAAAATGTAGCGCAGTTTCCAAGAAGGTGATGCCAACACATTTGTCGAAACCAGCCCAATCGGACCACTAGGGGGAGTACCTTCCATACAAACCACCCATTTGAATTCATGTTCGTGTTAGAAAAACTGTTTTGATCTTTGTCCTATCGAACTGAAACTTTGACACTATCAGTTTATAATATAGCGCAGTTTCCAAGAAAGGATGCAACACATTTGTCGGAACTAGCCCAATCGGACCACTATGGGGGTACCTCCCATACAAACCACCCATTTGAATTCATGTTCTTGTTAGAAAAACTTTTTGTTTTTGTCCTATCGAACTGAAACTTGGACACTACCAGTTTAAAGTATAAAGCAGATTCCAAGAAGGATGCAACACATTTGTCGGAACCAGCCCAATCGGACCACTAGGGGGAGTTCCTTCCATACAAACCACTCATTTGAATTCATTTTCTTGTTAGAAAAACTTTTTGTTTTTCTTCTATCGAACTGAATTTTTGACACTATCAGTTTATAATATAGCGCAGTTTCCAAGAAAGGGGCAACATGTTTGTCGGAACTAGCCCAATCGGACCACTAGGGGGAGTACCTCCCATACAAACCACCCATTTGAATTCATGTTCTTATTAGAAAAACTTTTTTGTTTTTTGTCCTATCGAACTGAAACTTGGACCACGTAGTATGCAGTTTCCAAGAAGGATGCAACACATTTGTCGGAACCAGCCCAATCGGACCACTAGGGGGAGTTCCTTCCATACAAACCAGTCATTTGAATTCATGTTCTTGTTAGAAAAACTGTTTGTTTTTGTCCTATCGAACTGAAACTTTGACACTATCAGTTTATAATATAGCGCAGTTTCCAAGAAAGGATGCAACACATTTGTCGGAACCAGCCCAATCGGACCACTAGGGGAAGTACCTCCCATACAAACCACCCATTTGAATTCATGTTCGAATTAGAGAAACTTTTTTGATTTTTGTCCTATCGAACTGAAACTTTGACACTATTAGTTTCCAAGAAAGGTGCAACACATTTATCGGAACTAGCCCAATCGGACCGCTAGGGGGAGTACCTCCCATACAAACCACCCATTTGAATTCATGTTCTTATTAGAAAAACTTTTTTGTTTTTGTCCTATCGAACTGAAACTTGGACACTATTCAGTTTCCAAGAAGGTGGAACACATTTGTCGGAACCAGCCCAATCGGACCACTAGGGGGAGTACCTTCCATACAAACCACTCATTTGAATTCATGTTCTTGTTAGAAAAACTGTTTGTTTTTGTCCTATCGAACTGAAACTTTGGACATCAGTTTAAATATAGCGCAGTTTCCAAGAAAGGCGCAACACATTTGTCGGAACTAGCCCAATCGAACCACTAGGGGAAGACCTCCATACAAACCACCCATTTGAATTCATGTTCAATTAGAGAAACTTTTTTGTTTTTGTCCTATCGAACTGAAACTTTGACACTATTAGTTTCCGAGAAAGGTGCAACACATTTGTCGGAACTAGCCCAATCAGACCACTAGGGGGAGTACCTGCCATACAAACCACCCATATGACTTCATGTTCGAATTAGAGAAACTTTTTTGATTTTTGTCCTATCGAACTAAAACTTTGACACTATTAGTTTCCAAAAAAGGTGCAACACATTTGGCGGAACTAGCCCAATCAGACCACTAGGGGGAGTACCTTCCATACAAACCACCCATTTGAATTCATGTTCGAATTAGAGAAACTTTTTTGATTTTTGTCCCATCGAACTGAAACTTTGACACTATTAGTTTCCAAGAAAGGTGCAACACATTTGTCGGAACTAGCCCAATCGGATCACTAGGGGGGTACCTCCCATACAAACCACCCATTTGAATTCATGTTCTTGTTAGAAAACTTTTTGTTTTTGTCCTATCGAACTGAAACTTGGACACTAACAGTTTAAAGTATAAAGCAGTTTCCAAGAAGGATGCAACACATTTGTCGGAACCAGCCCAATCGGACCACTAGGGGGGACCACCCATACAAACCACCCATTTGAATTCATGTTCGAATTAGAGAAACTTTTTTGATTTTTGTCCCATCGAACTGAAACTTTGACACTATTAGTTTCCAAGAAAGGTGCAACACATTTGTCGGAACTAGCCCAATCAGACCACTAGGGGGAGTACCTGCCATACAAACCACCCATATGACTTCATGTTCGAATTAGAGAAACTTTTTTGATTTTTGTCCTATCGAACTAAAACTTTGACACTATTAGTTTCCAAAAAAGGTGCAACACATTTGGCGGAACTAGCCCAATCAGACCACTAGGGGGAGTACCTTCCATACAAACCACCCATTTGAATTCATGTTCGAATTAGAGAAACTTTTTTGATTTTTGTCCCATCGAACTGAAACTTTGACACTATTAGTTTCCAAGAAAGGTGCAACACATTTGTCGGAACTAGCCCAATCGGACCACTAGGGGGGTACCTCCCATACAAACCACCCATTTGAATTCATGTTCTTGTTAGAAAAACTTTTTGTTTTTGTCCTATCGAACTGAAACTTGGACACTATCAGTTTAAAATGTAGCGCAGTTTCCAAGAAGGATGCAACGCATTTGTCGGAACCAGCCCAATCGGACCACTAGGGGGAGGACCTCCCACACAAACCACCCATTTGAATTTATGTTCGAATTAGACAAACTTTTTTGATTTTTGTCCCATCGAACTGAAACTTTGACACTGTTAGTTTCCAAGAAAGGTGGAACACATTTGTCGGAACTAGCCCAATCGGACCACTAGGGGAAGTACCTTCTATACAAACCACCCATGTGAATTCATGTTCTTATTAGAAAAACCTTTTGTTTT
>JBAMAW010000846.1:0-11507 GCA_037043295.1 Amiota minor | reverse complement strand
TACCGCTGAACAATCGATACACGACCTGATTTCTTCTGAGTCAACTTTCAACTGCTCTGTGCTTGCTTCGCACCCACTGTTGCCAACTCCGCTGCTGATCTATAGTTCGGCCGTCTATCAATATCGGTCCGTCCGATAGTCATCACCGATCACCAGCTCACCACCACTTGTTACATGAATGGATTAAATGAAATTAAATAAACCTTAAAACGATTATTAATTTGTATTTAAAAAGGTTTTAATATTCATTTATTTCATGAAACAAATTACACAACGTCTAGCATGTTTCATATTTTATATTTGTGTTAATGTCTGTCATATGAACGAAACGTTTTCACCGTGCAAACCCTTTCATACGCGATGTTGACCTATGATCACAATGCATATGAACACATCTGATCTCCCTAATAAATTTGCATTTTTGGGACAAAATGCTCACATTTTGTTTCTACCAAACATATGATATATTAATTGTTGTAATTTCAACCTTTTATCTAGTTGCCGAGATATTTGGGTGGTAATATGAAATGAATAAGCATCGTGGGGTTTTTTTTTTTTTTTTTGTCACCGTATATACTTATATATTCTATTATATAGATGGCTTAAAATTGTGTGACTTTGGTATATCACGTTTTGTCGCAGAAGGTATTAATATAAGGGAAATGGCCGGTACACCGGATTATGTGGCTCCTGAAGTGTTACAATATGAACCATTATCATTGTTAACTGATATATGGTCGGTGGGAGTATTAGCCTATGTTCTTCTATCCGGGTTTTCTCCGTTTGGTGGTGATTCAAAACAGGAGACATTTCTTAATATCTCGCAATGTGCACTGACATTTCCTGATAATCTGTTTGGAGGCGTATCTCATGCGGCTATCGATTTTATACGATGTGCTTTGCGAATTAAGCCAAAGTAAGTGCATTCATACTTCATATTAAATAAATGCAATGTAAATTAAAATTTATTTTTATTTTAATAATTTCTTTTCAGTGATCGCATGTCAGCCGCAGGATGTCTCGAACACATTTGGCTTAAGGACAAATGTTCTTTGAGTATGCAAATTTTTAACAAATCCACAATAACAGATTACATTAAGAACGACGACAATGACACTGATGAACGAGATCAAAATCAGGAAGGTGATGGTAATCAAATCGAAGATAATGGCGATGATCTTATTAAGGATATGCGTTATGTGGGAAAACTTGAAGTTTTCCCTAAAATGATTATAGCAACCAATAGTGAACGACATCAAATACAGCAACACCAAAGTGAAAATATAATGAATAACAACAATAAGATACACAATAACACAACAACAACTGCCATATATTCGTTGCCAGGAAGATGTCCTACTACTGCAGGTGGTATTGCTAGTTCCGGTGGTGGAACTGCTACTGCTGATGCTGGAACTGCTACTTCTGGTGGTGGAACTGCTACTGCTGATGCTGGAACTGCTACTTCTGGTGGTGGAACTGTTTCTGCTTCTTCCAGTCGACGTTCATCTGATTCAAATAAAGAGAATACCTATACAACAACGACAACAATAACAACATTACAAGTAAATAAGCCAAATAATGCGACACAAACAAAAACAGCAGCAGCACAACAAAATAAACTAGAATTGGAACCAACAACAGTAACAGCTACCACGAAATCAACCTCAACTGCATCAATTATCATTGCACCAAAGAAAGATGTATCTCCTTCTACAGCTTTGCTCCCTTCAATAGCAACAATGAATATTGTTGCTACGATAATACTTCCAAATTGTAATGATAAATGCGCGAATGTGAATGGAACATGTCTCTTTCCTGATGCGCCCACAACGCCTAAGGTTATACGTAAAGCTTCGTTAGTAGAGGCACCATCAACATCAGTTAAAGCTTTGGTTAAGAAATTTCAACTTGAGAACAAAGTTTCTGAGATACAACAACAATTTACAACAAATGGTTGCACAGAGCATTCATTGCAGCAACAAATGCGTCGTACCTCACCCATGCAACTTTCACCGGCAAATCATGAACAACCTTCTTGTAACACCACTACCACAAATTGTTGTGAAGACAAGAATCAACAGCAACAGCTGAAAATAGCAAAAGGCATTCGGAAAAGCTATAGTCATAGCCCAAACAACAGCAACAGTAGTTACGGTCATCATTATATTAATAGCACCCGGCGTGCCTCAGAACCATTAACGGCGTTTCATAACAAATCAATTGGATCCGCAGCAACAAAATTTGTCTTCGATGGATTTGACAATAGAAATGATTTAACTATAACAACAACAACAATGGCAGAAGGAGCAACATCATCAGCTGAATCCATATCATCGTTATCAAGAACCGAATTACATTTAAACAATCATCAGTGTTTGGGACGAATTAGAACAACAACGCATATGCAAGCAGCGACAATAACAACACATCATCATCGTCATTTAAATACTCCTCATCATCTTAATCATCATCATCACCATGTTGTCGTCGCCAAGAGCACTGCAGCCTCTAGCAACAATATGAGCTTAGATCAGGGTATCATCTGTTAGCTAAAAGCCAGCCGAGATTGCCAGAATACCAAACGTTACTTCTATCGTTTCCTTTAGTGCATTTTGTTGATATTAACACACATGTACATACAATATAAGACCAACCAAGCTAAGCCAGGGTTTAGAGGATATTCTGCATTTAGATGAAATGAGGGGTAGACAGATGAATATTTATAATAACAGAGGGAGAGAGAGAGAGAGAGAGAGTTATTGAGTGAATGAATACAATTAAGATACATATGTAAGTAATTGTTTGGTTTCATTAGTCTTTATTTTAAATGTTTATTTTTATTTTTCAACCTTTAGGATATCTCCCTTTTTTTCTTAAAGTAATATGTCATTCGAATGGATTGATTTTTTTTGAGTTACTTTTTACATCATTAGATATATTAAAATAGACAAGATATGTTTGGCAAAGGAATTTATTGAAGTAACACAAGTTAATTATTATTCATCTGTTTTTTTTTTTTTTAATTTTGTTTTTCTAGTTAAAGAGTACTAAACTAAAAAAGAGAGATAATTTTAATTTTTGTTGAATTAAAATTTAATAGAAAAATAAAAAATAAAAAAAGGAGACAATTTAATTTTATCAAGTACTATAAGTCACTTTAGTTTGGATGAGTTAATCACTCATCTGGGATGCGGAATGAAATATATACGGGGTAATTGATGCCTTTTCAGGCGGCACGTTTGCATGTTGTCGTCCAACGGGTTGATTGCCAGTTGATTTTCATGATTCTCTAACCTAATGAAGTCTCTGTTGCTTAATGATTTCTTGCTTTATCGTTGGGATCTGCAAGTCCCCCAAATCTGTATGCAGTAAGTACGTACTGGTTTCAGTATGGCCTTGTACAATAACAGCTTATTTTGCAGGTTGAGCTTCGAGATTGACCTTAAAGCACACTCATTTGTCGAATGTGTTGCTTTTATTTGTTAATAATGAGGTTGCCAGGTAAACCACCTGTCCATTGTCAGTTCGACGTACTTGTCAGTGGTGCTTCTACGAATGGCACCACAGTTGATGAAATCGACAGGGAATTCGAAGTGGTTTGGGGAGAAGGTAATGTGTATGGGTTTTTCTGCATTGATACAGATGTTCCACTTCTTCAGCCAAAGCTCCATAAGGCCCAACTGGTCATGCAGGAGAGCAGAATCAACCACCGGTTCGCTGCCGCTCACCAACATGGCAGTGTCATCCGCATATGTCTGCATATCTCTATTCTTAAGAAAGGAAAGTCCGACGTATAGAGCGTGTATAGAAGAGAGGAACTCTACCTCGCAAACCTCATGAGATCGCATCTGATAAGAAAGTTCTTTTGTGAAGGAACGATCTTAGAACCAGGAAGTATGGTGCCAGCAGCAGTTTTTTAGCTTATACCTGAGGCCGGCGTGCCAGACTCTTTTAAACGCCGGTCGAATATCGAGGAATGCGGCAAAGCAATTCTCACTCCCTGCCTTAGCCTCAGCACCGAATTCGCTAATAGCCTGGTGTCTTTATTCAGCCAGGTGTCTTGTCGTTAGGTTGAGAGCATTTTTATCCGTCGGATTTCTGGATATGTGTCATTTGAGTCTTATCTTGTCTGAAACCATGCTGACCAAAGGTCAGATATGTGGATTTTCTATTTATAATGTCCACTGTCGTATTGAAAAGGATTGTAATAGTACAATGGCCACAGCAACGATGCAAGCAATTAATCACCTTAATTTTCTTCGGCTCATTGCATCAACTCAAGTTCATGTCTAGAATGTCATGGAGCTTCCACGAGTCGATGAGCCAATAGGTTAGATCGCATAAGAAGTAGTGACTGGTGATGTTCACCCTTTGTATACATTTGGAGCAGTTTTTTAATTTAAAAATTTTTATAGCCAGCATCGTGACTTCGTTTGTAGTGTTTCCACGATACCTCGCTCCTCCTCCCCTGTGCAATATGCCTACTCCAGTATGCCTACGTTCTATATTTCGACTTTGTATATTATTATTTTATATATAATATGTATGTTAGAATGTGTTTAGTATTCAAAGTTTATTAATACGAACTAGTATATTATTATTATTATTTAAGTTAGTTATTCAAGAATTCTAAAATTTAAGCTTATTTCTGCTTTCACTGCTTTAACACCCGCTGCTTTCCTTTTGGTCTCACGGCTCTGACACAACTGACTCCACTTCTTACCTTGCTGTCATCTTCCTCTCCTTGGACCGCTACCTTCCAGGGCTGTCTCCCAGGGACTACTACCCCTTACATGTATTACTAACAAGTATGTTTTGTGTTTGTTCCCGTTGTTTTTTGGATTTCGTTGTTGTTTTCGAATGATTTCGTTTCATTAGAGAGTCTGTGGCGTCATGACCGACGCCTGTCGAAAATGAGTTGCGATACCATTCCTGCAGCGATCGATGACTATCGACATCGAAGAATACGAAGTGGTTAGCAATGGTGGAAGTTGCTGGCAATGGTAAAAATGTTTGGCGAGAGTGCTTGCGGTTAATAGTAGATAAACCAATTATATTGGAACCATATCATATCACATTGTATCGATTTAACAAACGGAATGTAAGACTAGTAGCCAATAGACGTATAGATACATGCCATCTATCGTTACATTTTAAACCATACAAAAAATAATGAAACAGGAACGGAGTTCTATACCAATCAGCCTATTGTATTTAAGCATAATCAAATTTCAGTAGAGTCAATATAAATGCACTTCTTATTAAAAAAAAATATGAAAATACTTATATAAGAAGTTGCGAGTTGCAAGAAAGTGGATAGCATATAACATTCGTCATGAAGAATTACATATAAATACATGCCAACTTTCATGCTGATCGGTCAAAGGGTGTTGGAGTTCAGCGCCGTTAAACTGAAATTCACATCCTGTTATATATGTATGTCATGTTCAATGTAATAATATTGTTTGTTTATTGTATGGAGTAATTGATTATCTTTCAATTGGGTATTGATTAATTCATATGCTTATGTACTTATATGCAAAGTTTAATGTACTGATATTGTTTGTTACCGCTGAACAATCGATACACGACCTGATTTCTTCTGAGTCAACTTTCAACTGCTCTGTGCTTGCTTCGCACCCACTGTTGCCAACTCCGCTGCTGATCTATAGTTCGGCCGTCTATCAATATCGGTCCGTCCGATAGTCATCACCGATCACCAGCTCACCACCACTTGTTACATGAATGGATTAAATGAAATTAAATAAACCTTAAAACGATTATTAATTTGTATTTAAAAAGGTTTTAATATTCATTTATTTCATGAAACAAATTACACAACGTCTAGCATGTTTCATATTTTATATTTGTGTTAATGTCTGTCATATGAACGAAACGTTTTTACCATGCAAACCTTTTCATACGCGATGTTGACCTATGATCACAATGCATGTGAACACATCTGATCACCCTCAGAAAATTGCATTCATGGGACAAAGTGCTCACATTTTGTTTTTACCAAACATATGACTTATGAATATAGGGGCACAAATATGGAGAGTGTTCATATCGTCTGCACTAAGCAAAATACACACGTATATTAATTGTTGTCATTTCAACCTTTTATCTAGTTGCCGAGATATTTGGGTGGTAATATGAAATGAATAAGCGTCTGGGGTTGGTTTTTTTTGTCACCGTATATATTATTTATGTATTCTATTATATAGATTGCTTAAAATTGTGTGACTTTGGTATATCACGTGTTGTCGCCGAAGGTATTACTATAAGGGAAATGGCCCGTACACCGGATTATGTGGCTCCTGAAGTCTTACAATTTGAACCATTATCATTGTTAACTGATGTATGGTCGGTGGGAGTATTGGCCTATGTTTTTCTATCCGGGTTTTCTCCGTTTGGTGGTGATTCAAAACAGTAAACATTTCTTAATATATCGCAATGTGACATTTCCTGATAATCTGTTTGGAGGCGTATCTCTTGCGGCTATCAATTTTATACGATGCGTTTTGCGAATTAAGCCAAAGTAAGTGCATTCAAACTGCATATTATATATATGCAATGTACATACATTAAAATTTATTTTTATTTTAATAATTTCTTTTCAGTGCATACCATCGCATGCCATCCGCAGGATGTCTCGAACACATTTGGCTTAAGGACGAATGTTCTTTGGGTATGCAAATTTTTAACAAATCTACAATAACAGATTACATTAAGAACGACGACAATGACACTGATGAACGATATCAAAATCAGGAAAAGGATTATAACAACCAATAGTGAACGACATCAAATACAGCAACACCAAAGTGAAAATATAATGAATAACAACAATTAGATACACAATAACACAACAACAACTGCCATATATTCGTTGCCAGGAAGATGTCCTACTACTGCAGGTGGTATTGCTAGTTCCGGTGGTGGAACTGCTACTGCTGATGCTGGAACTGCTACTTCTGGTGGTGGAACTGCTACTGCTGATGCTGGAACTGTTTCTGCTTCTTTCAGTCGACGTTCATCTGATTCAAATAAAGAGAATACCTATACAACAACGACAACAATAACAACATTACAAGTAAATAAGCCAAATAATGCGACACAAACAAAAACAGCAGCAGCACAACAAAATAAACTAGAATTGGAACCAACAACAGTAACAGCTACCACGAAATCAACCTCAACTGCATCTATTATCATTGCACCAAAGAAAGATGTATCTCCTTCTACAGCTTTGCTACCTTCAATAGCAACAATGAGTATTGTTGCTACGATAATACTTCCAAATTGTAATGATAAATGCGCGAATGTGAATGGAGCATGTCTCTTTCCTGATGCGCCCACAACGCCTAAGGTTATACGTAAAGCTTCGTTAGTAGATCACCATCAACATCAGTTAAAGCTTTGGTTAAGAAATTTCAACTTGAGAACAATGTTTCTGAGATACAACAACAATTTACAACAAATGGTTGTACAGAGCATTCATTGCAGCAACAAATGCCTCGTACCGCAGGCATGCAACTTTCACCGGCAGATCATATACAACCTTCTTGTAACACCACTACCATAAATTGTTGTGAAGATCAGCATCAACAGCAACAGCTGCAAACAGTCGTATTGAAAAGGATTGTAATAGCACAATGGCCACAGCAACGATGCAAGCAGTGCTTCACCTTAATTTTCTTCGGCACATTGCATTAACTCAAGTTCATGTCTAGAATGTCATGGAGATGCTCCGGTCGGTGATCCAATAGGTTAGATCGCATAAGAAGCAGTGACTGGTGATGTTCACCCTTTGTATACATTTGGAGAAGTTTTTTAATTTTATGTGATCATACTATACCTATAGCCAACTTCGTGTTTTCATTTGTAGTGTTTCCACGATACCTCACTCCTGTGCAATATACCTACTCTGGTATGCCTTTATGGATTATTTCCGAGTGGGCACCTACGTCTAGGTTCGTCACTTGCTGGGAGTTTTTTTTATTAATTTATTTATTTAATTGTTTATGACACAGTCCAAAGGCTGTACATAATTGAAACAAAACATCTCTGCCACGTTGAGGGATTTTTTTAAAGTTCCCTATTCACAGCAAACTCTGGTCAGAGACATTAATCGAACTGGTGGAGCAACAGTCAAGATAGGTGAACCAGTAAGCGACGTCCAGATCATCACTACAGGATAGCTGTAGTGTATTCCGAATCCCAAAGTCAGCGTAGGATGATGATGTTAAGGCCTGAGTTTGAAATCTCAGGTGAAAGGACACGATAAAATTTTTAATATAAAGTGCATAAAACTCCGAATGGATCTTGCTGGGCATAATTGGTTGTGCATCTATTCAGGGCAAGGGACAAAATTTCTAGAAGAATGATTGGGTATACAAAAATTTAACTGATTTGAAAAAACGTGAGAAGCAATGGCCCCAACTATAAGTTTATGAGGAAAACTAATCCCTAGAGCTATTCTATGATGCAGCAAAGATGGAGGACTGATGAGTCTAACATAGCGAGGTAGCAACCGAGAATTTGGATTCCAGTTTAGACGAGCAAATAAAAGGAAAGGAATTGCTTTTGAAAAGATTTAATTCAATCTTGTTTTTTTATATTGCGGTGACCAATGAATGAATCTTTGTGGTATACCAGTTATTGAATTCTTTAAACCAACGTTTTATGAAACCAAAAACACCCTTCGGCTTATTAACAACGGTGGTGTTATATTCTACACGTTCAAGTTGGACGTTATCAATCGTATATGTTAAAAAGTATAGTTTACTCCGATGATAAGTCATGAACTTACATTTCGAGCTATTAAGAATTAATTGATTAGTTAAGCACCAAGAATACAATGAGTTAAGATCTTGCAGTCTTTGATGAGAAGCAGCATCATTGAAGGAAAGGAAAAGTTTTACATCCTCAGCGTACATGGCCATACGAGAATATGAAATAGAGACAGAAAGGTCATGATAAATAAATTGAAAAGAAGTGCACCTTGAGAAACTCTGGAAGTAACGTGGACAGGTTCCGATAAAGAATACCTAAACATTACTTTTTGGGATGGATTAATCAAGTAGGATTTGTTCCAACTAAGAAAATGTTGTGGAAAGCCCATAATATTTAGATTATACAAAAGGTGATGGTTTACTGAGTCAAAGGCTTTAGAAACATTATATAAATAAAATCAGTTTGTAACCTATTAATAAACCCACGATTAACTAGTGAAGTAAACTCAAGGAGATTAGTGGCTGCAAACCTACTTTTTTATAAATCCATGCTGAGATGGTTGCAGTCATTCTAAAGTTATTAATTTTATCAACCAGATAAAGGTACGATGTACCCGAAAATATCGAAGAGGAAAGGAAAGGTCGATTGGAAAAGCTTTGCAAATAACTCAGATATTCCAGGGTCATCAGTAGCATGCAAATCATTTAAGAAAAATTAAGTAAGGTACAATGCGTATTTGCGTTTAGCACTAACAAAATTATACATTTGTCTTGAATTACTTGAAAATGGCAATCTACAACGAGTAAGATAATTTCTTTAGAAACGAATATTAAGGGAGACAAACTTTAAATATTTTATATACTTCGTTCTTAGCGCTGGAGAGCTCACGGGTGAACCACGGTGGTTTATAAGAAACTTTATCTACCTTCATAACAAGGACACATTCAACAAAGACAGAGTTCAATGAATCGTGGAAAAATTTAGTGGCAACTAACGTGTCCGAACAGTTATATAAAATGGGCCAAATGCGAGTCTTACTCGTACACGGATTGTTCCGTACCAGATTGGGGTTTGTATGGGAGGTTCTCCCCCTAGTAGTCCGATTTGACTGATGTCCAAATGTACAGCGCCTATTTAAGAAACTTATAGTGTCTAAATTTCAGTTTGATAGGACAAAAAAGTTTTTGAATAAGAACCTGAATTTGAATGGTGGGTTTGTATGGGAGTTACTCCCCTAGTTGACCAATTTGGCTGATTCCAACACATGTGTAGCGACTATATCAAAAACTTATGGTGTCTACCTTTCAGTTCAATAGTGCAACAATCCAAAAAAAATTTCTAATAAGAACCTGAATTTTAATGGGGGCTTGTATGGGAGGTACTCTCCTTAATGGTCCAACCAAACTGAAATTTTGACAGTATAAGTTTCTCATGTATAGCCACCAACCACCCAAACTTCAAGATCGTGGGATTACTGGATCGTATAGCTGCCAGTCAAACCAAAATATTTCTTGTATGGGGACCCCTTTCATTGAAAATTTTGTTGCTGATGCTCGAATAGAACTACACATTCTGTGAAAATTTCAACTTTTTTCCCCAAGGCTGAGGTGATCATATGATATTTTCTTGTATCATATAATGGGATAGCATAGTTGAGAATAGATAATTATTGAAGTGGATCATAGTGATCACGCAATGATTTTAACTCATTTCTTTTTTCATAATTTTAATTTTTTTTCTAAAACTTCTGTGAGCAAACAACAAAACAATATCATCCATATTTTTTTTTTTTTTTTGTTTTTTTGTGATATTTCTGTGATGTCCTCGTCAGCCTATCACATATTATGATAGTAAGAGTTTTGTTTTTGTGATGCCATATTGCATCAGAAATTTTTGAGATACTTTGGAGAATAGGTCGGCTAAAATGCGCTAAAATTTCACAAAATAGAATCAATTGTCTAAAAGAAAAGTGTACGCGTATTCCTGTTAGAAGTATTTAAGAAATTTAAAGGTTATAAAATTACTATAAAAATGTTAAAATTGAATTTACTTAAATAATCGATTTCTGTTTTCAAGTGCCCAGATTGTGTCATGTCTAAGATAAAGGTTTTGATTAACGAAAGGAGAACCCTCGGTTCTTCATCGTACAAACTTTAGATTGCATTAACGCTGACAAATCGATTTCAGTTGCGATACTCATAATACATAATAAGTGCTTGTTGTTCCAATGCGTGTTGCTATGCGTGACAAATATTACAAGAAAGGCATAACACCTATCAACATTTGGCCGGTCCGATTTGGCTGATTCTGACATATGTGAGGGACTATTACCCCTTACATGTATTACTAACAAGTATGTTTTGTGTTTGTTCCCGTTGTTTTTTGGATTTCGTTGTTGTTTTCGAATGATTTCGTTTCATTAGAGAGTCTGTGGCGTCATGACCGACGCCTGTCGAAAATGAGTTGCGATACCATTCCTGCAGCGATCGATGACTATCGACATCGAAGAATACGAAGTGGTTAGCAATGGTGGAAGTTGCTGGCAATGGTAAAAATGTTTGGCGAGAGTGCTTGCGGTTAATAGTAGATAAACCAATTATATTGGAACCATATCATATCACATTGTATCGATTTAACAAACGGAATGAAAGACTAGTACCCAAAAGACGTATAGATTCACGCCATCTATCGTTAAACTTTAAACCATACAAAAAATAATGAAACAGGAACGGAGTTCTATACCAATCAGCCTATTGTATTTAAGC
>JBAMAW010000842.1:0-10388 GCA_037043295.1 Amiota minor | reverse complement strand
ACTCTTGACAGAACATTACATGCACATTCATACTAAATTTATTTAAATAGAGACACAAAGTGTGAATGAAGAACTTAAGCCGCTGATGTAAGTAAAAATATATCATAGAAAATAAAAAATTTTTTTTTAAAATAAAACAAAGAAATGCATCCAAGCAGCAAAAAAAAAAATTATAAAAATGTTAAAATAATTTAGGGAATAATTCCAAACAAAAAAAAATGACCCCAAATCTAATTCATGAAATTATTGTTCTGTTGTGTATAAAGATTTTATTGCGTTTGTTTACCATGTCCTCGTCCTTTCCTTCTAAAAGAAACGAATATTTCTAAGTAAGACAATAACAAAAAAACAACAACAGCAGCAGCATAAACAAACAAATAGAAATTTATTCTAACAAAAAAAAAAAAAAAATTCATTTGTAACTTCTATTTTATATTTAATTGTCTACTATAGAAATGAGAAAAATTGACGTAAAACGAAACTAATTCAAAACGATGAATGCCCTTAAAATTTATACCTAAATTGACTCGAAAGTTTTATTTTTCTATGCAAATGAGAACACAAATAATAATTGCAAAATTATATAATTTAAAAACAATTTTTTTTTTGTTTGTAAATTGTAAATGTAAATGTTTATTAAAACAAGACTTGTAATAATTTAGTAGAATAATTTTTAAGTTCCCTTATTTCCTTCCTTTTCCTGCCTTAAAAAAACCGAAGCTAACTGACTCTACTTATGATTGTTAGTTTACCTCTGTTGCCTGTAGTTTGATATCAAATATTTAAAATATGTTACTTTAATATTCATAAGCGAAGCGGAGTTATAGGTTTAATTTTAATACTTTTTAAGGGCTCTTTTGATTTGATTTTGAATCTAAAAAAGATTTATCATCTTTTGATATGATATTCAAAATATGTAGTTGTGTGTAACAATGAACTGCAATAATTGAAACTAAGATTACTGAAATTATGCCAATTAGATGTAAAACTATCGCACAATATTTACAAAAGAAGAACATAACAACATCATCCAAATTTATCATCAACTGCAACAACATCAGCATCATTTTGTACTTTATTACTGCTTACAAACAACTTACTACATGCAACAGTAAAGTAATTTGGACTACTTACTATATACTGTACTTAGTCTATAATTTTACTATAATTTTCCCCCCTTTGGCAGTTACATAGTTTGTATATAAGTAATTAAACAATTCATTGATTTCTGTGAAAATAATGGTCTGCTAATTCTAAACAAAGTGATAAATAGTGATAAGTCGGAGAAGTATACATACTAAAATATTATATTGTAAATGAATTTTAAGCGGTCTCTACTAAGAAACACTCTACAGTAAACAATATTTATAAGACGTGATCAAAAATCCACCTAAAATTCAAAGAGAAGAAAAGTCTACGCATGCTTCGTGGTTTTTAAAGCGGACTTTGACAAAGTTCCAAGAAATATACAAACTGCATATCATGGGAATTTCAACAAAAATGGTGAATTTCATTGAAAAAGTTTATAATATAGACGGGTAAAGATATGTCGACAAGTTTTATATTTCCTCTGATGAAAAACAAGGTTTTTCAATATCTCCGTTGCTCTTTTCCTTATACATACTTACTTATATGGTTTGCATGACTGTTTGGGAGGAGGATAACATATCGATGAAGTAAATTATATTACTTATATACTGGCGATATAGTATTACTGTCGGATGATATTATCATGTAACAGAGGATAATAGTTCAGCTAGAGAAATATGTGGTGATGATCGCGTTTAGACGTGTTGATAGATTGGTCAACAATGAGATGTGTAGTTTTAGAGAGCAGAAATTGAAATTGATTCAGAGATACTAATTGAGAGGTATTACTGATGCCGTAATTTAGCTCCAATCCGCACGTGCAAAAAAGAAACAGTCTAGCAAAAAACTGTATCAATGCTACGAGGAGTGTTTCTGGCTAGAAACCAAATAACACTTACCTCAGAGTGGAAGTTGTTTTTAGCAGCTATGCTGCTCAAGTATGGGGCTTCGGTATGTTTAAAAAATCTCTTACATCTCCATAATAGCACCCCGTCGTTTTGTGTTTACTTAGAAACTTGTATCGCAATTGCTGGAGCTGCTCTTGTCATGCATTTATATAATTTTAGATAAACACTCGTACACTGACAATAGGCTACCATATAAATTGACAAGGAAAATGATAGAAAAACAAGTATTTTGGTTTGAGAGTGTCCAGGAGTTTTGCAGTAGTGTAAATATAAGTATGGGAACTGCATGTTGAAATAGAAAATCATTAAGTATTAGCCGTGCGCTATATTATTATTATTATTGTTAAGAAATATAATTTTGGTCAGGAAGAAATATTAGCCATATTAAATGGTACCGGTAATGGTGGATGGAAAAATTTAGTGTAAGATAAATTATAAATTGTATGAATCAATAAAGAATAATAAACCTTAAACAGGAGGACAATTGCAATATTTGGAGTCAAGAATCAATAAATGAGATACATTGTTTGTGAACCGAGGTATGTAATCATGAAACTACAGAGAAATATTATGGGTTTTTAAGAGTAATATTGAATCAATATAAATTTGACATTTGATGGGTAAATGTCAGGGTTTGAGTAAGTTAAGATATTCATATAGTAGAAGGATCATTTTGGGAGAAAATTAAACTACATGTATACATTTTCAGAGATTTCAATATTGTAATAAAGTCCTTCTAGTATCGTGAACTATCAAGAAGTCTCCACGGACAAAAGACTTTTTGTTATCATGATCAGAGGTGATGAAGTATTGAATATACAATAATTAAATACTAATTGTATTTAAACTTCATACACTTTGTACATGTTTTATATATTGTAGCCACTGTTAGTGCTGAGTTGGGCTTAGTTTGTTAGGTGAAGCTCACTAAGCCAAGTAAGTAAACAGTTGTTGCACTTTTCATTGTCTATTATCATTAAACGACTAACCACAAATTAACGCAACAGAATAAACCATCTACGAGAATAGTTTTTTAAATACAAAAATTAAAGTTCTCTCCATTCGTCTAGATATCTCATTATCTTAAAATATCTTGATCATGGGATCTATGATGGGATTGATCATTATTTAATGAAGCTTGAAGTCTATTAGTACACTTTTGCTGCATAATGAATTGTTATCCTGGATAGTTTATATAGTTTACATTTTACTAATATCCGTATTTTACTTATTGTAATTTTGATTGTCATTTTTTAAATGATTCTTATTGAATATCTCTAAAATAGAGAATAAAGTAGACTAACTCAATTTAATCAAGTTAAGTTCATAAAATAAATACAGATGTGATTATTTGTGTCCGCAAATCTCCAAGTATCTCAATTCAAATAGAAATTTAATTGATATCTTCAACACAAATAGTTTGAATATACTCGTATATTAATTATTGTAATTTTTTATATGTGTCCTGTTGGGATATCAAAGAAATTTTAACATAATTTATGCTTAATATGTTTTTATCCAGTTGGCAACTAAATTAAGTCTAAAATAAAATATCAAGGTTCTCAAATACGAGTATATTAAGGACTTTTTAAATAAAAAGTTATAATAAAATAATCGTAGTTATAATTAGTTTGAGAGAAGTCTAAAGTGATTTGAAATTTATTCATTAAATTTTTAATTTGATAATAGTAAAATAATGAAATTGTCTATTAAAGTTTTTTACATTTATTGCAAATTATGCATCTTTCTCATAATAAAATTTTCCTATTTTTTTTTATCAACAGATACAGTTTTTCAATGGCTTTTATTAAGTAACTTACTTATTATAATATTACAATATAATAGTGTAATAGTCTGAGTTTATCATTAGATTCTATAAATTCCTTTGAGATTTAGGATGGCTCTGATCATGGATACAATTTCATTCAGAATGTCATCTTTGTGGGAGGTGATTAATAAATGACTTTGTCTTTTACAAGCTTCCTTTCTTGGTTTTTATTTTTTGAATATATTACACTTTCAAATTCAACATGATATTTCTTTGGTTCGCTCTAACTTCCTTGAATTCGTTAATTCTTTCTCCAGAGAATTATGATGACTTCTTTTGTTTGGATTTTATCTGATATATTTTCTTTTTTAATAATTTCACAAAATCATAATATTGTATGAAGTCACTTGTAAATTCATTCTCAAAATAGTGACTTGATTTTTACTTTGTTTGTATAAATACAAAAATAAATTGATTTTTCCTACTTTCAGTTCGAAAATTTTACAAACTCACAGAACCACTTATAAGTTTAGGATATTTGTATGTGGCTTAATAATATATTTCTTTGTACTTTTAAATGAACTGAAAGCCAAAAATTGGATTGAACTACTTTTAAATTATTTTTCAAGATATTTGTAAGTCACTTCACTTTTATTTTTTGCTTGCATTTATAAATAATAATAAAGTTCTTTTGCTTAAGTTTGATAAAAATAACACTTATTAATTCTTTCGCAAAATGTTACATATCAAGTCACTTCATCATTTTTTGTTTGTATACATACAAAACAAACTGAATTGCCGTCATAAGGTCACAAATTGTATTTATGTCACTTAGTGATTCTTTTTCACGATGTTGTAAGTCGCTTTATAATTTGATTTTGTATTTAGAATTAAAATTGAAATCCAAAAATTGAGTTGAGTCACTTTTGAATTATTTTGCAGGATATTGTTATGTTAATTCACTTCGATTTGTTTGCATTTATTAATAAACTGAAGCCTTTTCGTTTAAGTTGAAGTCAAATTATTTTATAATTATGAGTATTTTTGAATTAATTTAATTTATTGGTAAGTTAGGTAGAATATATCTTTGAACTGTTTTGTTCAAGTTTATTTTTGATTTTGATTTCAGTTCTGTAACAATGCCAACGAAGTAGTCTTATTGAAAACGTCATTCTGTCGAGCAGAGGTTTGAAGGAACCACATTGAGCAACAACATGAGAAATCAATGTTTGACAGTTCGATCGATCCATCATTCATGTTCGAAATCTCTTTGCTGACGCTTTCTTATTTTAATGTGCGTACAATAGACTTAATGCTCTATAAATTCTAAGCTGAAGTGTATGCAACAAAAGTGATTCTTCATTTTATATAAGTAGTCCTCAAAACCGTTTTATTACTCTGTTCTTAAAGATTAATTTTTGGCTCAATAAATTCATGGGCCAGAAATGAATAAACCACATTGATCTAAGAATAGGAAGCCCATAATATTAACATGGAATTGTATATCGTGACGAAGAGAAACTGTGTCTTTGTCCGTCCGTGTGTTTTATTATCATAAGCAACTATTATGTTAAGTGTAGAGTTCTTGGATTGCTGGAAGTAATATATGTAATTCGTTGTTACAAACGTTAAGAAACCCTAAAGTTCCGTCTACATCAGTTTAAGAACCGCTGAGCAAGAATGAGAAAGAGGCAACTTTAAATAATAGCAAACAATTTCATTTGTTCAGAATCAGTTCATTGTATTACAGTAGAAATCATTCAATGCATACTATACTTACTTCTAACTGAATGTTCGATCAAACATTTTATAAAAGAAATGTTCGAGTGTCGTTCCCTATGTATGCAAATTGTAATATACTCTTCATCTTTAGGGTAGTTGCACTTTGTCGTGACGTTTGTAATTTATGGAAATATCGGAAATATTAATTCAGAACTTTGAGAATCTGTTTCAATTGAAAGTATCAGTTTTAGAAAATTTAGTTTTCGTAAGGATCAACAAAACCTTCACTTTTCAATAGAGGTATTTAATAATTTAATCCACTCTTCATTATGGTATAGAGTATCTACATATACTTATTGTATCTTTAAGCTTCAAATAAAATTATTGATATCGTTCCAGGTCTTAGCAATTTTGCTTCAAATTAATTAATTAGAGTTGAATGGATTACGCTGTCAGGATGTTTTTTGGTAGCCACAATTTGTAAGACTTTGTTGGCTTCCCTTTACAGTAGTTGGCATTTTCTGTAAAAATAATTGACCACCAATTTCTCAAAATATTACACAGAAATGAATTGAATACATTGTAAATGTTGTTTGAGTATCGGTACACCGCGCACTTTATCTCTAACTAAGAGATCGATCAAACTTGTGAACCATCAAACGCAACATTCGATTGGATCTCTGTCAATCATTTTGTCGACATTGAAATTAACTTTGTTAAAATGGTGACAATTATGATGAGAATGATGACACTGACGATAATGAACATGAGGAGTAACATAATTATCAGACTATGATTCAACTTTTGATTTAATTTGAAATCAGTTTATAGAAGCAAGGGATAAGTTTTGTTGATGATGTGTTAGTAAATCATAACCATCCTGGTAAGTGCTGCAGTCGGCTGCTGTGACAGTTTATTTGCTGGAGAAAAGTAGAGCGAATCGGAGACATAGACATTGTCCTGAAAGCCTCATTTTGAAGGGGCCTGTATTTCCTGTAATTATATATAAAATGCATGTTTAGTATTTTCATCTTTTTTCTCACTTATTCATTTTTTAATTAAACTATGTATAAATTATACATTCCTCTGCTGTTGCACATTTGCTAGTTTTGTTTTGTTGTCTTTATTATATTTTCATCGCACGATGAAGTTGAGCAAATTCTATATATATTTTGTCTGTGATCGATAGATCCATACTAGAATAGTATTAGCATACTGTTACCATAAACTGATCAATCATGAATGAGTGGTATGGCATGCCTCCAAGTCCTATTTCTATTTATCAATATTTATGTGTTCAAACTTATTTACTTTCCATCATTCATATCCCCAATTTCAGTACAATTACATGTATGTAATCGTACTTAGTTTAGAGTAGAGTAGTATAAGGAAGAGGCGGACTTCAACTCTTAAAACAGATGGGGTATATATAGATAATATTAAGGATCGACGGATCTTTATTGTTTTTTGCATATTTATAAATAAATAATTTAATAAAGTTTTAAAATTTGTTGCTGTGTAAAATTTATATGGTTTTTGTTTAGTTGTGTAGCATCTTAGTTTCTTTATTGTGTTTCGATCTAATTTATTTTTTTATTTTTATTGCATTATATTTAATCATTTTATTCGAGTTTTTGCCAGCATATTTTTGGTTTACTACAAATGACGTTTAATGTGCATTTCATTAAATTTATCATTATTTTAGTTTCGTAATTTTCATATTTGAATATAATAGTTTTGAATTTTAAGTATTTAATTTCTAAATTATTTTTGTTATTGAGATTAAAAGGATTTGCATGTAGTTAAGAAGTGTCTTATGCTATCTAGAAACAGAATTTGCCCTTTGTCAGAGAAAGACTGATCAGAGTAACATAAGTGACATAAGTATGTTAGTACTGTGTGAACTAACAAAGGGATATTTTTTGATGCCCTTGTTTAATGATCGAGTTGAAGAAAATTTCATCTTAATGAATCCTTTGTGAAAGAATGAATGGGAAGAATCGAGAAGAGGATGCAGTTCGTTCGAATTCTAAACGTAGAATTTTCTGTACGTTTTGTGAAGTAAGAAAAGATTTATTTTATAATTTGATGTTAAATAAAAGAATCCAATCTATGAACTCTTTCTACACAAACTAAATACTAACTTCAGATCCACACACAATTATTTCTGAGAAATTTTGTTATTCTCTTTACTTTGGGTACAAGGAATAATAACTGAACTTCTTCTTGACAGAGCAAAAATGTTGAGTTTGTATAAAGTCAACTACTCATGCAATTGATTTTTATATGAAATCATTATGTTCAACTGTCTTTTGTTTATCATCATCATTAAGTTGATCGAATACAAAAAAAGGAAAACAGTTTTTGAAGAACTTTTTTGCAAAGTCAAACGAAAATCTTATTCCATTTACTCGTATTTTATGGCATGATTTTTGCTATGTTCAATCGATGAATCAGAATCAAAATCGAAGACTGTTGTGAACTCATTTAGTAATAACAACAGGAAATTATAACATAAACAAAAGAAAGAATAATAAGAAAAGGGTTTCAATTTCAATTGCAGACAGAAACATAAAACAAAAATAAATAATTTTCGTTGATGACGGCGACAAGAATATTTTATGTCGCATGAGAATCTTCTGGTAATTTCTATTGTACTAACGACGAGAATTCATCGTCTTAATCAGCAATATTGTAGTATAAACTGATTTCAAAATATGAAGAGTATGGTGATTAGGAAAACTTAATAAAAGGAGAATTCATAGTATTTAAGTAAAATCATCTTGCTTTGTTTATTCTTTCATCAAATTGTTTAAACTAACTGACTAACTGACTTTATCAATTTGTATACTAACTAAAGAAGTGCGGAGATCAGTGATCAGTATAATTTCTGTATGATACAATATGCTACGTACAAAACTTCCAATAAAACATAATATGGGTATAATTCTAGTGCTTAGTTTTTGATTGACATTCTCATTTCCGATAATATTGTTAACGAACAAAATTCAAGAATGAATTTCGTCTCCCGTGGCCTCCATTATATCTGACTTCCCTTTTTCGCTTCTTTCTCGGAGCAGATCTTGTCAAAGGCAAATTCTCCATCTCCTTAATTATACATAATATAATCTGACCAAGGACTCCAAACAAATATAGACATGATCTGCAACGCAAGGTAAATAAATCTATTTATTTATTAGAACAAAGATTATATTAACAAATTAGAACCTCGTGTTTAATATGAGCAATAGCGACAGTGGCCTTCAGCTCAGGGGAAAGTTAAGAAGGAAAGGAGGAATGTAGAAATGTGAACGAGAATCAAACCCGCGACTCTTGGGATGTCAGCCCAGCGCACTTGCCTCTGGGCTGACGAACCAGTCAAAAATCTAAAATCTTCACGTAGAGAATAGTATAATAAGTTTGTCATAAAGTTTGTAACGGAAAGAAAGGGACATTGGAGACCCCATAAATATATAAATTCTTATTATGGAATGAGGAGGTTGCAACTTACCGATACTTACAAGTCATATAGTTGACATTGAATCCAACATTTGCATTAAAAATGTTGCCCAGTGGTTCTTAGTTTGTCTATTTAGAAAAAAGAAAACATATTTCATAATCGTTTTAAAGAATTAAACATATACCAAATTTACTTACCGCCGTTTCCCTTCATCATCAGCTGTTTTGCGGGAAAAAAGCTGAAGAAGACAGTTTACAATCACATAAAAATGGCGAAGATGTCCCTCCACTGCGCCAGAGTGTGGTCACCAACATACAAGTGCAGATATCTCAGGGCGAGTTCGCCAAACCTCCTAGTTCAACTAAAGGCATGACATGCATATATACGACATTTCTCTCGAATTCAATCCTCAGGGATTGTGTCATATTTCGAGATTTTGGTTCGATTCTCTTTGAACTTCTACTTTACATACAAAAATTTCAATCTATTTTCACTAAACTTCATCTAAACAATAAAAATGTTTGAAAGATCAAAAATTTATTGAAATGGTGCCCGTCCATGCAATTCAGCTCACTTTAAACAGAAAGATCACTTAAACTTGTTAACAATCAGTCCAAACATTAGTTGGTGAATTGTTCGATGGTATCTCTGTTAATGATTTTATCGACATCAAATAAATTTCGTTAAAATGGTGAGACTGATAATGATGATGATGCTGATAGCAATGATCATGATGAGTAACTTGACTTGAGTAAAATAGATTCGACTTGACTTTTTTTGGAATTTCAATAAAATAAATACAACAAATTTTCTTATTTATATATAAAATAATAAAAAACATTTATTTATGGTTTAATTTTTTCTTTTTATTTATATTTATCACTTATGCTTTAAAATTAAATTATTGTATATAATATTCTCGTATATTTACATACATATGTGCTGTTGTATATTTCTTAATTTCTTTCATTGGTTTTATTATATTTTCACTATGTTTGTATTTTCAAATTCTATAAATTTTGTTATGTGATTTGTATTATACCTTGAGTTTTGGTTTTTTACATATTTAACTACAATATATTGTACCAAATTTATGTACTTATTATTAATTATTCATTTTCTTCATATTTCTTCCTTGTTTTGATTTTTATTTTTTTTTTTTTTCATTTGATATTTTATAAATATTTAATTAAATACATAAGTATTTCATTTGATTTCGCAGAGTAAAGTTTATAAATTTATGTACTTTACTATTGAAAATTGGTTTAATTAAATAAGCTATATATTTACACATTTTTATACTACAAAAAATTGGGGGGCTTGCATCTATACTTTTTAGTTTTGGCTTTGATTTCTTTAACTTTTATTTTTCTTCTCCTTATTTATTACTCTACTCTAAAATAAAAAAAGGAAGCTACCTTTGGCTATGCCGAGATTTATG